>VDFB02019190.1:42662-104131 GCA_007258455.2 Sequoia sempervirens | reverse complement strand
TACATTGATGATCAAAGGTTGTGGATTAAAGGGTTTCTTTCTGAGTATATCTAGTTTATCCATGTTAAGTTTCAGAGATCCGCGTAAAGATTTGTATTCCGATAGTTTTTTGTTGCTTCAGTTGGTGTTCCTTAATGAAGATGATGTGATTTTAGTAAGTTCAATTGTTGCAGATGCTTCTTTGGTGATTCATGATGTTTTTGGATGTTTCTAGATTGTGCTCTATCTGTGTTGCACATCTGCATTGATCGTTGTGCTTGCGATTAGAGATTTTCTCTTGTGTGTTCATGTTTTTCATGTTCTTGGTCGATATGATGTTGTAGCATGTTGTGGATCTTTGAGGAATAATTTTTAAAGGTGGTTCATGTTTTGAGAACTTTATTTTATGTCTTCACTATGGTGTGGTCGACCTTAGTTGATTCACATTAATAATATTTATTGTTTTGGGCCGACAATTTGTATTCATTTTATTATTTTGTTGAGGTCAACATGTAGCAATGTAATTTCTTGTTGCGGATATATATAAGCAATTTTTTTATCATTTGAAGGCATGAGTATGTGAAGTGTGTGAGTCCTATGTGCAAATAATGTTTAGATCATTCGAAGGCAGAAGCAAAATGTGAAGGAGAGTGAGCAGAGTGTGAAGAAGTGTTCATGTGTTTAACCAAAACTGCAATCAAGCATTAGCAGATGCTATTTTTCTCAGTTCAAATCTTGTGGATGTAATCAAAATATTTTGTAAGATAGTGTGTCTTCCTTGGGCAGTAAGCCTTTCTGTAATTAAGCAATGAGCTCTAGGCAGTGCGTCTGAATGCATGTGCATTCCCATTCATATTTTTTTATACATTTAATAGGGTATAATCTTGTGGACTAACCTCCACTATGGTTTTTCCCCTAACAGGGTTTCCACGTAAAAAAGAAATATTGGTGTTATGTGTGTTTTTGATGTGTTGTTGATTTATGCTTTGATGGTTATTGATCAAATCTGAGAATAAGGTTAATAATTTGAATAAGTTTGAAATTTTGTGACAACTGATTCACCCTCTCCCTCAGTTGTCTTCCCTTGTGTTTCCAATAGTCATAATAAACTAAAATTCCATCAATTGTTAATATCTCATCGTCAGTAAGTCGAGTTAGTTGAACTATGTGGTCTCTGCGTATATAACGTAGGTAAGGCTTATCTTTGATTAGCCCTCGAGGCCCATAAGATAGGTCTTTTAGGTTAGGTTCTTGGTCGGAAAACTCAAAAAACCCCTAAACATTCAGATAACAAAAAACCCCAAAACATTTGAAAAACTTAGAAAAACACAAAAACATTTGAAAACTTAGGAAACCCCTAAACATTCAAAATCTCAGAAATCCCCAAAACATTTGGAAAACTTAGAAAAACACAAAAACATTGGAAATCCTTGGAAAACCCTAAATAACCTCAAATAATCAAAAACCAAAACATCCACATAAACTTTCGAAAAGACCAAAAACAACCTCAAAACATTTCAAAAGCACCAAAAACATTGAAATATTCCAAAAAATCCAAAACCATCCATCCCATTTCACTTTCACTTGCAATAAACCTTCACCCATAATAAATCAATCATCACACTCACCCTTTGGTAAAACAAACGGAAAACAATTACAACAATCAGCAAAAGTAGAACCTTCAAATGCAAAATCAAAATCAAAACAACAAACTTTAAATGCAAAGTCAAACTTTTGATCATTTTAGCAAACATGTCTGTCAAACTTTGTATCAAAAGCTTATCAACCCATCATCATCCTATACAATGCATGTCCTAGGATATATCGTTCTGACAATGGGCATCATTTTGGATATCACTTTTGGATACTTATCCTCAACAACACATTCCCTTTGGTAATAGATATGAATAACATTGATTGATTGTTCATTTTGATCCTTTCCTTTGATTTATCTTATTGACTCATTCCAAGGACCTCTCGATGATGTCTATGTAAAATGATTTAGGGAGAAAGTAATGGGGCATTTATTATTATCTTTCATTTTGTTGTGCTTGTGGGTATTCTTGTAAAATAATCTTGGCGCATACTTGCTTAGTTATGTGTAGGGAGGTTATTTGAAGTACATTGTTGACTATTGCATATGCTTTGCTCTAATATATTGTAAGCTTCTAATCTACATTCTAACAAGGTTTATGTATGTCAAGGTGTGAACAAGAACTATCTTAGATCTATTTGTAGAGTCAAAGTCCATTACACTAGATACAACGTCATCCTGATTATCAATACCTTGAAGTATCGTGTCTATATGTTATATCAAAAATAAGGAATGCCAAAAAATCCCAATCCCAAGATATGAGAAAATCATCATCATCATCATGCATCTCTCATTACCATCTCTGATAAAGTCGCGGTGGATCATGGACTTGTTGGAATTTTTGAATGAATCTCAAAATCAATGGTCAATCCATTCATCTTATTCTTTTTATCTCTACTAACAATTATATCCAAGTATCAAATATGTGTGATACATCAAAATATACATGAGGCTACCCATAGTCGATGACTGTCTATACATCTTGAAATGTGTTTACATAAATATCTGAGCCAGCACGCCATCAATCCCTCTTCCACTAGGGCACAATGGGACATCTATATCATCTTTAGCTCAATAATCTAAAAATTTGTAGCTCTTTGATTCAGAAGCAAACTAAAATCTCAAACATCTTAAGCATAAGTCTAATTTTCACCTGTTGTGAGCCCGATCAGAACACTTTATTCCCTAATTGATCTCTCAAGGGGAAAACCAACCATATTTCGATCATATCAATATCAAATCATCTAACGGACTTTGTTCCTAGCCTTGCTAGCAAATCTTGATCAATTTATCAAATCAATCATTATTGGGATATATCTTTCCCTACCATTCCTTATGTTATTCAACATAATCCTTGCATTATTGTGAATCCTCAACAATGTTATCAATCAATCAATCAAATCAATCAAATTTATCTTGGCTATCAACATCTCAAAGAGATCATCGATATTCGTTTCTGCATCATCATCAACATCAAAATCAATATTGAAATCAACATCAGTCTTTGAACCAATGCAACAAGTACATTGCTTCAAAGAGGGGAAAGATGTACACTTAAAAATGTCTCGATGGATCACATTGGCTAACTAACATCATTTCGTCCTAAAGCGCATCCTCTTTTCACTTAATTGATTAAATTAGTCTAGCTATTTAATTAATTGCCTCATTTTCATCTATTAATCTAATTGACCTAGTTAGGTTAATTCATCCCCTTTAATACTAACATTTCATCCTATTAAATTGAATAAATCAAATTATTTAATTTAATCCGTAAAATCCTCTTATTTAATTAAATAACCCTAAGTTATTTAATTAAATATCATATCACTTCCCCTATTCATTAAATAAATAAATTATTTAATGAATATCCTAATTCCCCTAATTTGCATAATTGAAACTTTATTTAATTATCAAATTACTAATAAATCTAATCCCCCCACTTGCAAGGGAATATTCTCCTTTGCACATTCCTCCAAAAGGAATATTCCATGGGAATATTCCTTCCCTTTTTGCACATTAAAATTTGGTTTTAATTAACTAAATATCTATTTCCCTCACCCATGAGAATATTCTCTTTCTTCACTCATTTGAAAAAAAACAATAATCTTCCTTATAACAAACTCACAAGACTTCATGTGCAAGTTAACTTACAAGACTTATTTTGCAAGTTTTGAAAGTGTGTTTGTTTGGATGAATGTAAGTCCTAGATTAAATATCAACTTGCATTTTCAACCCTTGATGAGAATCCATGATCTTCTTTCCTTTTTGACCATTAATTAGTTTTTTCAATCTTAGTCCTCCATTTTCCATTTGCTTTCCTATAAATAAAGCACTATTTGGAGACAAATGGATCCATCTTTTAACATCAAACTTATGTTGTCAAAATCACTCTTACTTGCCCTCACATTTAGCATAATTTTAGTTTATTTTAATTGCACCATATTAGCTTAGCTTCCATTAATGGCTTCCATGATAACATAAATGCATCCATTTAGTATTGTGTAACTAGGGTTTGAATATTTTTTAGCTTAAACTTCATTTAGAGTGGATTTGCATATACTCATATCAATCATCTTAGCATACATCATGTTAAAATAACTTGCATCATGTTAGATTTAAATCATGTTTCATCACACATCTTTCATCAATTTCGCCAATTCTCTTCAATAGAATCGATCAAAACAAACTCATTATCCAAGGGATTGGAAAAGGGTCGCCATTCCACATCAATGCGACACCACTCCCCCAATAGGATAAGTTTCAATGTCTTAGATTAGAGGTTTGTCAAGCTTTCATGATTTAGAATGTTAGTTTTAATGGCTTCTTTATCTTTTTTTATAGTGAATGATCTTATTGGGATTGATGCTTAGTGGGTTAAATATGTCTCAAATTCGTATGGATCAGGTGTAGTTAACCTATACTATGTCATTGGTCACACTACTTTAAATTAAACTGGAATAAATGTAGAGAAAAGTATAGAGAGGGGTTGCATAACATTTGATTTGAGTGGACAGATTTTGGTGTGGGAAGAAAACATGTAGGGGTCATGAAACCAAGGGAGGTGTGTTGTTGCTAGAATAAAGTAAAAAAAAATTGAATTTACAAACCATATATGTAATCAATAACTTGTAACTAAAATGGAGGAGTTATTTCAAAATTGTATATAGATCAAAGTGTTTGCTGGTGAAATTCAGTATTAATGGAATTTTTAAATTGATTTAATTTTACAAATGTAATTGTCAAATTTGTGTTGGCTGGAAATTGTGGAAACATGTAATTTGAGAAAGGAATAAAATTTTATGACAATTTGGTTGTTTGAATTGTATGTTTGTTGTGAGAGAGGGGAGGACCCGTCTTGTGTCATTATTTAATATAATTTAATTGCTTTATCTATAACTTATGTAGAAAATATTTTTATTTGTTTACAATTCTTAAAAAAAAAAAAAAACCATTAAATTTTAATATCTATTAATTAAGATCAAATGATATTATGAGTTTCACAACATCATAATTAAATATAATTTTTAAATTTAAAATCTATAAAAAAATAAAAAGAGTTTTTTTTTTGATGAAATATTTTATATCCAACAAAAATAATATAACTAAAAATATGTAAATTAATTAAAAAAATTCAAATTTATTTCTATAAATTTCTAAAAATATACTTTTTAAATAATATAATGTATTTTTGCATAGTTTGGACATTGTATTTATTGAATTTTCCTAACAATTTTCTAAGTTTTTTTATTGTTTAGTTTGGTCAACATTTGATCAAAATGGCTTTTCCTTTTTCAAGGCAAGTGGTTCAAAATGTCCATGTGTGGGATTTTGATCATGAAACAAAATGTAATATGTAGTTCTTTGTGAATTCTCACTAAAATACAAGTACTCTCTTTTGCTTGTTAAAGACCAAATGCATATTTGAATATCTAACCATTTAGCTATTCATTTAATGCAAAATAAATCTCCCCAAAGGCCAAACTCATTATAACCTAGATTTGGAAGTGCAGATATTCACATTCTTCGCTTGAATATGTACTAAAATCATTAACTCCATGCAATACATTTAATGTTTGAGGGTCTAGTTCATATCTACATGAAAATAAAACTCCAGGATCATTTCTTGCTAGACAATTTAGAAAATGGTCAATTGTTCCATTTCATAGTTCCACAAATGTGTACTGCATGTGTAACAATAATTGCAAAGATTCAAGAAGGAAATCACCTACATTGTATACAAATGAGATTATTTTAAACATATTATTTTTCAATACTACATCAAATGACATATCTTCATCTATCTTTCTTGATTGATAATTCTCTACATCTTAATACTATGCAATTCAAATTTTGATGTTGATAGTCGATGGTTACACAAATATGACATTGAAGCTATTAAATTATCCTTTGCATTTTTTTGTTTGAATTACAATTTATTTTGGAGTGTTTAGATTAGTTAAGTTGTTGTTCATATGGGTTTCTTTTTTTTGAGACAAGTGGTTCAAAGTGTCCATTAGTAGGACTTTGATCATGGAACATAATTGAATAAGTATTACTTGTTGCAAGTATGAGTAGTTGGTGTTGTCATTGATGTCAACAAGCTTGTGTTGTCATTGGTTTCAACTGTATGAGAAGAAGATTGTTTCAAGACCATGTGTTGTCTATGTTGTTGCATTGATGATGCTTTGATTAGTTGCATTATGTTGTTATTAGTAAGCTACTGGTGTCAAACTCTAGTGTTGCTTTGATAAGATTATGTCTATGGTTGAGGAAGTAATGGAGACGACGAGGATGTGTTCTTGGTCCTTGGTTTCCAAGCGCTTTTGATAAAAAGAGGAAATAGTGAGTTGCAATGTTCTGGGTTGAAGAGTAGGGTTTTGGTGTTGCTCTGCATTTCTTCTAGGTTGAAGATTTGTCTTTGTGTTTTAGATATGTTTATCAGAGGTGTTTAGAGGTTTTGTATCCAAAATTTGGTGTGCTAGACCACTATATAGAAGAAGTTGTGTTCACTATTGTGTGAACTGTGTATTATAGAGGTGTTTGGGAGAATTTTTTTTGCTTCGCACTTCTCTGCAGTTTGGTTTCAGATCTTGTGGATCTAAAGGTGTGTTGATAGTGTTGGTATATTTCTTCAATCAAAGTTATTTGAGGTTTGGTGCTTCAGAATTTAGTAAATCTTAAGTTACAATGTATGGCGAAGCTAGTTGAGTGTACTAGGTGTGTACATTCCTCAAGTGAAAGTTGTTGCAAAGGAGTTTGTTGGATTTTAGGGTATTTGTGGAATATTCCAGATTGTGTTCAAGTGGCATTTGTTTCTCATGAGTTGTTATTGGATCAAAGGAAGTATGTACTTAAAATTTTAATGGTGTTTACATGGGTAATGGTCAACCTGTGTGTTTACACTGCTTGCAAAATTTGTGGAAGTGTGGTGTGGCATGTATGAGTGGATTTAGTTCTAGCTAAGGTGTGTTGTGGTCCACCTTCATTTCTTTCCATTGTGGGAATGTTTTGGTGCTGACCTAATTTGAATTTGCATGATTGATGTGCATAGCCGACCTTGGAGAATGGTTTCAAGGTTGAAGATGATATAAATATGAGTTGAGTTGTTGATGGATGTGAAGAGAGATAAGTATGATGTGAATGATGCAAATTGTAGAGTGTTAGGGTACAAATTTGAGAAGTGCAATGCAAGCTTTCATGGGTTAGATTGTTGGATGCAATGAGCAAAAGGTGTCTACAAATCTTTGGTTAAGTTGGGAAGGTGTTGGTGATATTGTGGTGGATTTCTCTATTGCATTGAGATGGATTTATATGTGTATCATTCTTCTCTATATTCTTTTCTATTATGGCAGCGAGCCTTTCTTTCTTTGGGTAGTGAGCCCTCCAATAGTGAGCCCTTTGTATTCAATGTTGGTATTACTTTATATTGTGAGCTAATCCTCACCGTGGTTTTTCCCATCTTGGGTTTTCCATGTAAATTTGGTGTTCTCTTCTACATAGTGCGGAATTGATTCAGTTTATGTTACTTGATTTTCATGCTAAATCATTATAACAAATTAAGGGTTAATTAAATGAACGTGGATCTAAATGTTTGTGAGGGTTTTGAAGCTTTAAGGTACAACTAATTCACCCCCCTCTCTCAGTTGCCTTGTACATTCAACAATTAGTATCAGAGACAAGTTCCTTGGAAGAAAGCTTAAGTGCTTGAGGTAGATTTGGGATGGTGCACAAGAAAGAGATCCCTGTGTTTGATGGAATGGATTATGCATTCTAGAAGACAAGGATGGAAGGTTTTTTGGTTATCTTGGATTTGATGCCTGGAAGTCTGTTAAGAATGGATACACTGAACCTGCAAATGGTCCAAGTACTGCTAATGAGATCAAATTCTATGAAAGCAATGGTAAATCAAGGTATGCTCTCTTAAATGGTCTTACTAATTCCAAATTAGTGAAAGTGATGAGTTTTAAAAGTACTAGAGATATTTGGGTAAAGTTAGAAAGCATTTATGAAGGAGATGATAAGGTCAAAGAAGCTAAGATGCAAAATATGAAGATCATGTTTGAGAACCTATGGATTTCTAAAGATGAAAATGTTATAAGCTATATGCAAAGGGTAGATGAAGTTGTTAGCTACATCAGAGGTCTTGGTGGAGAACTCAAAGAACCAAAAGTGGTAAAGAAAATTCTCAGAACTCTTCCTAAATCTTATAGTCATAAAGTTTATGCTATTGAGGAATTTGAAAATTTGAATCAATATACCAAAGATTGGTTGTATGGCTCTTTAAAAACTTTTGAGATGAGAGAATTTGGTACAAATAGTGGTGCAAAATTTGAGACTACTTTTAAGGTTGGCAAATCAAAGGAGATCAAGGAATCATATTAGGAGGATCTTGATGATAGATTGTAAGGAGAATGAAGAAGGGTGTTGATAAGTACAATGACAAGTTGCCTTTCAAATGTTTCAGTTGTGGAAAGATAGGTCATTATGCTTCAAGATATCTAGATAGAGTTTTGAATAAAAAAAATAAGGAGAATAAAGGTAAGATGATTAAGAAAAGCTATTATGTTAGAGAAGATGCAAGTATTTCTGATGACGAGTTTTATTATGGAGATGATGATGATGGTGAATGCTTGTTCATGGCTTTCAAAGATGAAACCATTTCTACTAACTCTAAGAGATGTGTGAAGGAAAGTCCTATGGAGACAAATGATAAGACTGAAGGTACTTTGATTTTTGCCTTTTATGCTAGACATGAGAAGAACTACTAGATCATTGATAGTAGATGCTCTAATCATATGACTGACGACAAGAGTAAGTTTTTTAAACTTGAAAGGAATGACGGAGGATGTGTTAGATTTGGTGATGATACATTTGCTAAGATATGTGGAAAAGGTTCTATCAGTTTTGATGCCAAGCATAATACTGATGATGTCTACTATGTTAAGGGTTTAAGGAATAATGTCTTAAGTGTTGGAAAAATGTGTAACAAAGGATACAATCTTATGTTTCAAGATGATGGATGTGAGATCAAAAAAGGATCCAAAATTGTGGTTGTTGTTGGAAGAAGAACAAATGGAAATTTTTATCAACTCAAGGGTGATAATGGTCACTGCTTTATGACTCGAGTTAATGAAAGCCGGTTACAGCATAGGAGGATGTATCACATCAATTTTGATAACCTAGTAAGAATCAGTTCAATTCAAGCTGTGAGAGATCTGCCAAAGATCATAAAGCCTATCAATATTATTTGGGAGGAGTGTCAAATTGGAAAGCAAGCAAGAAGAAGCTTCAAAATCAAATTATAATCTACCACCAGACTGCTAGAATCGGTACACACAAATCTTTGTGGTCCTATAGGAGTAAGAAGTCTTCAAGGTGATAGGTATTTCATGTTATTAATTGATGATTATTCTAGAATGACATGGGTACTTTTCTCAAAGAAAAATTAGAAGCCCTAGACAAGTTTAAAGCATTCAAAGTTATAGTTGAGAATGAAATGGATATGAAAATCAAATGTTTTAGGTCTGATAGAAGTGAAGAGTTCACCTCCAATGAGTTTAATATATTTTGTGAGAATCGCGGCATAAAGAGGCACTTGTCTGCCCCTAGGACTCCTTAGCGAAATAAAGTGGTTGAAAGAAAGAATAGGACTGTTCAAGGAGTTGCAAGAACAATGATGAAAAAAGAAAATTTACTAGAAGCCTAATGGAGAGAATCAATTCATACTGATGTTTATATACTTAATAGAGTTCAAGCAAGAGAAAACAACACAAAGACTCCCTGTGAGCTATGGTATGGAAGGATTCCTACTATCAAGTACTTCAGAGTGTTTGGAAGCAAATGTTATATTAGAAGAGATAAAGATAACTTAGAAAAGTTTGATGCAAGGTTTGATGAAGGTATATTCCTTGGATATTCTACTAGAAGCAAAGCTTACTAATGCTACAACAAGAGATTGAGAAAGATTGTTGAAAGTGAAAGTGTCAAGGTTGATGAAGATTTACAAAATAATTTAGTGCTAATAGATGGATATGAGTTAGATGAGTCTTCTTGCAGAGAAGAAGAAAAATCCAAACAAAAAGAAGTGTAGATTGAAGAAGAAGAAGCTTCAAAAAAGATTCCTAAAACTCTTAAGTATGTGCAGAAGAATCATTTTGAAGAACAAAGCATTGAAGATAAGAGAAAAGGTATACTAACAAGAAGGAAAGTTATTGAAGAACAGGTAAATTTATGTTTACTTTCTAAATTTGAACCTAAAATAGTGATTGAGGCATGCAAAGATGAATATTGGATCAAGGTTATGAAAGAAGAGTTGTTGCATATTGGGAAGAATTAGACTTGGGAACTTGTCCCGAGATCAAAAAAAAAAAATGTAATTGAAACTAAGTGGGTGTTCAGAAACAAACTAAATGTGAATGGAGAAGTGGTAAGGAACAAGGTAAGGCTTGTGTGTAAAGGATACTCACAAGTTGAAGGAATAGATTTTGAGGAGACATTTTCTCCAGTGGCAAGAATGGAAGCTATCAGGATGTTTTTGGCTTTTTACAACACATTTAAGGATTTCAAAGTTTATCAAATGGATGTGAAGTTTGCTTTCTTGAATGGAGAATTGGAATAATAGGTATACATAGAACAACTAGAAGGATTTCAGTTATCAAAAAAACTGGATATGGTCTACAGATTGAAGAAATCATTGTATGGATTGAAGCAAGCTCCTAGAGATTGGTATGCAAGTTTGGATAGGTAATTGATACAACAAAGATTCAATAAAGGTGTCACGGATAGTAACCTTTATTTTAAAGTTGAAAGATCAAAACTTGATTGTGGTAGTATATGTTGATGATGTCATTTTTGGAGGCAATGAAGCTATGTGTAAGAAGTTTGTAGAAGAGATGAAAAAAGAGTTTGAAATGTCTATGTTTGGGGGGATGAATTTGTTCCTTGGGCTACAAATCAATAGACAAATAAAGGTATTTTTATTTCACAATAAAAGTATGTCAAGGAAATGTTGAAGAAGTTTGGAATGGAAGATTCTAAATGAGTGTGTACCCCTATGGTTATTGGTTGCAAGTTGAACAATAATGATGAATCTTCTAAGGCTAATCAAAGCAAGTATAGATCAATGATTGGTGGATTGCTATATCTAACTACCACAAGACTAGATATCATGCATGCAGTTTGTCTTGTGGCTAGATTTCAAGAAGATCCTAGAGAGTCACATGTTGCAGTAGTGAAAAGAATATTCAGATACTTGAAGGGCACTCCATATCATGGCTTGTGGTATCCAAAGGATATTGATTTTACTTTGAGTGCTTACACAAATGCAGATTGGGCTATTTGTGTAGATGACAAGAAAAGTACAAGTGGTAGTGCATTCTTTCTTGGATGCAAATCAGTGTCATGGCTAAGAAAAAAATGAGATTCAATGTCTTTATCTACTGCAGAGGTAGAATACATTGCAGCAACATCTTGTTGCACATAGGTGTTATGGATGAGGCAAATATTGAAGGATATCAGGGTAATTTATATGATGAACCAATTTCTATCTTATGTGACAATACAAGTGCTATCAACATTTCAAAGAATTTGATAATGCATTCAAGGACAAAACATATCTCAATCCGGTATCACTTTTTGAGAGAGAAGGTTGTAGAGAATAAAGTAAAGCTTGAGTATGTGCCTACAAAGGATTGAGTTGTTGATATATTCACTAAGGATCTTCGTAAGGATACTTTTGAGTATCTTTGGGAGAATTTGGGGGTTATTGCCCCTCTTTCTTTGAACTAGAGGCATAAGGAGATGAATCGATCTAGTGGATTTCAAGATCTATTCTTTGGTTTGGACTAATGATCAGTGGCTACCTCTTAGGGGGAGTTCGTAGTGACTTTATTGGATGTTGCAGTCAGGGGGAGTGAGTGTTGTCATTGTATTGTGGTTGTTGATTAGCACAGTATGTTGTGTGCCCCATAGGGGGAGTATATTGAGCAACGAAGGAAAGAAATTTACAGAGTAGCTGTGAGAAGGTTGAATGCAGTCAAAGGGAAACATCAGTGATGCAAATTATTTTTCCTTTTCTATTGATTTCAAAGGGGGAGAGAATAATGTGAAAAATCAAAAGGGAGAATGAAACATGTGAAAGAAATAAGTTGAAAGGGGGAGAGTGAATAATGTGAAACAGAAAAGGAAATAGGTATAGAGTAGTGTTGTTTGTTGTTGATGGTTTTCACATCTTGTGCTGCCATAAATGAAAAAGGGGGAGATTGTTACAAGTATGAGTAGTTGGTGTTGTCATTGGTGTCAACTGTATGAGAAGAAGATTGTTGCAAGAGCATGTGTTGTCTATGTTGCATTGATGATGCTTTGATTAGTTGCATTATGTTGTCATTAATAAGCTACTGGTGTCAACCTCTAGTGTTGCTTTGAAAAGATTTTATCTATGGTTGAGGGAGTAATAGAGATGATGAGGATGTGTTCTTGGTGCTTAGTTTCCAAGTTCTTTTGAGAAAATTTGATAAAAAGAGGAAACAGTGAGTTGCAATATGTTCTAGGTTGAAGAGTAGGGTTCTAGTGTTGCTCCGCATTTCTTCTAGGTTGAAGATTTGTCTATGCATTTTGAATATGTTTATTAGAGGTGTTCAAAGCTATTGTATCCAGAATTTGGTGTGCTCGATCATTGTACAGAAGAAGTTGTGTTCACCAGTGTGTGAATTGTGTATTGCAAAGGTGCCTGGGAGAAATGTTTTTGCTCCACGTTTCTCTATAGTTTGGTTTTAGGTCTTGTGTATCTGAAGGTGTGTTGATAGTGTTGGTATCTTTCTTCAATCAAAGTTGTTTGAGGTTTGGTGCTTGAGAAGCTAGTTTCTTAAGTTACAGTGTATGATCGAGTTGTTTGAGTGTACAAGGTGTGTACATTCCTCATGAAAGTTGTTGTGAAGGAGTTTGTTGGATTTCAGGGTATTTGTAGAATATTCTAGACTGTGTTCAGGTGACATTTGTTCCCTACCAGTTGTTATTGTACCAAAGGAAGCGTGTACTTAAAATTGTAATGGTGTTTACATGGGTAACAACCGAATTGGGTGTTTACACTAGCGAAATTTGTAGAAGTATGTTGTGGTGTGTATGAGCGGATTTAGGTCTTAACTAAGGTGTGATGTGGTCTACATTCATTTCTTTCCACTGCGGGAATTTTTTGGTGCTGACCTAATTTGAATTTGCATGGTTGATGTGCATAGCCGACCTTGGAGAATTGTTTCAAGTTTGAAGATGATATAAATACGAGTTTAAATTTAACACTAAGGACATGAACACAACCTACAATTTTTTTTTACATATAGAATACTTCTCACTAACAACCTTGTACATGCATGGACAAGCATGTGTACACATCAAATGATGTTGAATGTGCATAATTGAAATTTGACATGACATCCAAAAGCGGGGTGAGAAATGAATTTCTTTTGGTTGACATTTACATCTAGGAATGTTGTCGCTATGCTCTTTTTTGAAGGGTAGGTTCAAAGTCCTCTTTTAGTCCAAACTTCTATGGATTTACCATCATTGGCTCTCCTATTAACCTAGTTGTTTAATTCTCAAATCTAGTGATGATGCTATTAATATTGTTGGTTGAGCAATGACACTAACATCAACCTTTATTGGTCCTCCTAAATATTTCCATCCTTGTAAGATAATGATAGTGTGATTTCATTATATTCATTATATGAAATTTAACTCTAATATTATTCAATCACATGAATATTAGTGTGATCACTATTTATTTACTTCTCCAAGTATTTCCTCCCTACTAAGAGATAACAATACTAATGCAACATACCCCTTTTGTATCAACATCGACAATGATAATGACTTCCATATTACATTATTAAAATTTGATGTCTTCCATATTAATATTATTAAAAGTTGTAATGTTGTTGTATATGTGACTATCAATGATGTGAGTAATGTATGATAACAGTTCTTTTAATGTGATCCATACGAGTTGTTGAGGGATGCGAAGAGAGATAAGTATGATGTGAATGATGTGAATTGCAAAGTGTTAGGGTACGAATTTGAGAAGTGTAGCACACGAGCTTTCATGTGTTAGACTGTTGGATGTAGTGAGTAGAAGGTGTCTATAACTCTTTAGTTAAGCTACGAAGGTGTTGGTGATATTGTGGTGGATTTATTTGTTGCATTGAGATGGATTTCTCTGTGTAACATTCTTCTCTATATTATTTTCTATGGAAGTGAGCCTTTCTTTCTTTGAGCAATGATCCCTCCGGCAGTGAGCCCTTTATATTTGGTGTTGATATTACTTTATATTGTGAGCTAATCCTCACTGTGGTTTTTCACATCTTGGGTTTTCCATGTAAATTTTGCAATCTCTTGTGTATAGTGTTGATTTGATTCATTTTTTGTTACTTGCTTTTCATGCTAAATAGTTATAATAGATTAAGGGTTAATTGAATGAATGTGGATGTAAATTTTGTGAGGGTTTTGAAGCTTTAAGATACAACTGATTCACCCCCCTCTTAGTTGTCTTGTGCACTCAACATCACTTTATGAATTTTCATTGAAGTACAAGTACTTTCTCTTGCTTGTTAAAGACCAAATTCATATTTGAATATTTAACCACTTTGCTAGCAATTTAATACAAAATAAGTTTCCCCAAAGGCCATAGTCATTACAATTTGGTTTTTGAATTGCAGATAGTCTCATACATCATAGGTATGCATTAACATCAGTAACTCCATGTAAATTTTTGAACGTTTAAAGATCTAGTTCATATCTATATGAAAATAAAGCTTCAGGAACATCTCTTGCTAGGCAATTTTGAAAATGATCAATGGTACCGTTTGGTAATTCTACAAAATTGAACCTCATATTTAACAATATTTGCAAAGAGTCAAAAAGTAGACCACCTACGGTGTATAGAAATGGACTTATTCTAAATTTTTTATTGTTTTTCAATATTGTATCTATTGTTTCTTCTTCACTCCTATGTATTGATTCATAATTATCTATATCTATGATGTTATAATTTAGTCCATGACATAGTTAATAAGTAAATAAATAAATAAATTAACAAACTATTGTAAATTTAATAAATAAATTTAGTTTGGGTAGTTATATTCTCGTAGATAGTTTTATAGGAGAATAATGGCTTTATAATGCCAATACAATGTAATGTTTTGTGTTGAATGCGATTGAAAGAATTTTGATTCGAGATTAATCTTTTTTTTCTCTCTCATTTCAATATGGTATCAGAGCAGGTTTCTTCCTGGATCTCTCTCTGATCTCCTTCCATTCATTTGTTTTCATCCAAAGCAGTGTTTACAATGGTACTACAGTGAGGACCACGTGCAACTGTTGTTGTTTTCTTCCATTCTTGCATTTGTCAACAGGTGAGCAATGTAGACCATGTGCAAAACCCTTTCAACTCCATCATTCATCTACATTTCTTCTCTTTCTCTCCATTGTGTTCATTCTTTCCATTGTTTGACATTCCATTTTTTCCATCGTTATCATCCCAAAAAAAATAAAAATAAAAATTATGTACCCCAATCTGTTGCAAGCATATGCATAGAAAATCATGCTTCTCCATGTTCTTTTTAGGTGCAGTATTCATTAATAGCACACTAGGCGTTTGAGAGGAATTTTTTAATATACCGAAAGAAGACTTCACACAACTTGTGTTCTCACTATTGCGACATCATTTATCTGTAATTTGTTGGAGTATTTTCCATCGAAATTGTTGTCACGTATTCTGGAACTGTGTTTGCATATTCACTTTTGGATGTGTTTATCATCAGCGATAGAAGTTATATGCATCACTTTCCCATTTTGGCTAGACAATTGAAAGATATTGGGTATTTATGTTCGAGACTATAACACTATACCTTGGATTTTTCATATGCAAGTCAGATAATATAAAAGAGACTAGGTATGTTTACAGATACACCCATAGAGGGAAACAAGTGGAACAGGTTTCAGATGTTTTTTTGTTTGTTTAAAAATTTTGTCAAGGCTTTCTGAGAAATATAATTGTGGGGAATATTTAAGTCTTATTTTAAGAACACATTTTAATGGATAAATTAAGCCTTTATGAAAAGTTTGATGGAAAAAGGTGTCTGAGAGGGAACACGGATGGCGTTTCTGAGCTCTGTTGGCCAAGCTAGGGCGCCCGTGCCCTAGCTTGCTGTCTGTGTTTACTTGTTGGTGCAAAGAGGGGGGTTTTTTCTACTTTCAGGGTTCTGTCTGTGTTGTGGTTACCTTCCTACGTTGCTGGAACTCTTGGGTGCGTGGTGGTGGGTGCTTGGATTGCGCCAACAGGTTTGGACCTGCATTTTTTCTGTGTGTGGTGGTGACGTGGTGTTCCTTGGTGTGTTGCTATTGGGGGAGGCTCTGTCAGCCTGCAGGGTCCATGTGGGGCTAAGTTAGTTGGACGTGGTGTGGGTGGTTGGAGTGTGAAGCTGTTATCCTCCTTGGGCAGTGCGTTGCCTTGATTGGGGGTTGGGATTTTCTATTTGTAGCTGAAACTTTTGTGTTGTGGTGGGTTGTGGGTGGAGCTAGAGGGGTTTTTTGTTAACCCTCGTGTAGACATTTTCCTCTGTTCCCTTGATTTGGGGGCTTGCATGTCCGCCTAGGGTATTGCTCTGGGTTCATGTCTTGAGGGGAAACTTCTGGGGCTAGCCCCATGATGGATTTTCGATCAGCCTTTGGATCGAAACCTCTGTCATAAGGTACGAAGGTTTTTGAGAATAATTTATTTGTGCTGAATCAAGAGTTGAATGGTTTTGGGTCATCTAGAGGATCTAAGATTATGAAGATTAATGGATGCTTGGAAAGATGTAAGGAGAGACCGAAATTGGTTATCCCGATGGAGATGCTTTCATATGATATTGAATATTATTCGAAACACTCTTTTTATTGAAAGTTTATGGGTTTAAGAGTCTCATTGCAATTTTTGGAATCTTGGGCTCAGAGGACTTGGTTTTCGGAAGGAGAGATGGAGATTAGGCTCTTAGCGAACAATTACTTTATGGTTTCATTTGATTGCATGGTAAATTGGAATAGGATTTTTGAAGGGGTCCCTATTTCTATAACCAAGTGGGCTTGTTTATGAAGCCATGGCATGCAGGTTTCAATCCAACTGAAGAGCTCCCGAATAGGGTTCCAGTGTGGGTTCGGCTGCCGTGGTTTCCAATCGAATGTTGGCGAGAGGATGTTCTACATTTAGTGGCTTCAATTCTTGGTAAACCAGTTGGGTCTTCTTAGCAGACGTAGTTTAAAAAGGTAATGAATTTTTCCTGTATCTGTATGGAAATTGATTTAAGCATGCCATTGCCAGATTATGTGGAAGTGAGTGCAGGATCATATACATGGGTGCAACAATTAGACTATGAAACTCTACCTTTTCGGTGTCAATTATGTCATGAGTATGGACACTTGCAGCGCAGGTGCCCTAGGGCTAAGCCATTGGGGAACCAATCTGGCCAAACTCCTCGCAATCCACTTGGGGTTGATAAGGGGAAGGGGCCTATTTCGGGTGATGGTACTGGGGAGGATGGATATATTCCTGTCAAAGCTCGTAATAGGAATCAGGGCAGAAGAGGACTCTGGGGGAGAGGCAAGATGATGCTTCTTTTAACAGGTTTGAGGTGCTGGATGATCTCAGCCAACAGGAAGTGAATTTGGGTCTGATGAACTTGGATCAGGGAGCTTTTGGTTCAGGAAAGGACGGGCCTCCTTTAGAGGCTATACGGGTTGTGCAGGACATGGGTGTTGGGCAGATGGACACGAATCAACAGTTGATTGTTTTGGCTGGGCTGGATCCTGTGATTGGGGCTTTGACGAGTGGGGGAGAGGGTTCTCCTTTGCCTATAAAGATTGGTGTGGAAGTTGGAAAGAGCTCCATGTCTTCTTCTCTCATGGGGATTCAACAAAAGGATCCAAAGAAAGGGGTTGGTGAGAAGAATCCCAGGCTAGGTAGGAAAAAAGATTTGGAAAAGATTAAATCAACTGGGGAAACTCTAGTGGAGTCAGGGGCAGTTAAGACCCTGGATTCACACTTCTTGTGTACCCATAAATGATTGTCTTATCTTGGAATGTAAGGGGCTTGAATAGTGGCCCTCGACAAAAAGTTGTTCATGAGTTGGTTAGGAATCATTCTCTGGATGTTCTTTTTCTTCAGGAAACTAAGCTTTCTATGGAGAGTATGTTGAATATGGTACCTAAGTTGTGGAAGTATGGCAAGTTTTAGTGTGTTGGAGCTCACGGTGCGTTAGGGAGGGTGGCTTGCTTATGGAACCCATAGAGGATTTGCCCTCTCTGGTGGATGTCTTCTAAGTCTGCAATTTCGTTGGTGGCCTCATGCTTTGTGATAGGAGAATGTATTCTTCTCTCCAATGTGTATGCGCCTATTGATTATCAAGGTAAGCAACTTCTATGGTCCCACCTTCAATATGTTCGTAGCCTAGCTCCTTTCCACCCATGGATTATGGCTGGGGATTTCAACGCTATAATGGAGTTGTCTGAGAAAAGAGGTGGAATTGCTCGATTGGAGCCTTTTGCACTGCTTCTCAGGGATAACATTTCTAATCTAAATCTTATTGATGTTCAACCCAATAATGGTCATTTTACTTGGAATAATAGGAGGACTGGTGAGGACTGTCGCTGATCGGTTGGATCGGTTCTTGGTATCCTGTTATTGGGTTGGTGACTTGTGGTCAACCTCCTCTGAAATTTTGGATTGGAGGGGTTTGGACCACTAGCCTATCAAGCTTAGTATCATATCTGCTCGAGTGCCTCATTCTCCTTCCTTCAAATTCTAGCTTATGTGGTTACAAGACTCTACTCTTTATGACCAAGTGGATGTGTGGTGGAGGATTAGTCGACTTGCTTTTGGTATTCCAATGTATAATTTCGCCAAGCTTCTTCAGTTTGTCAAGTATCAGCTTAAAAGGTGGAACCGTCAGTGTTTTGGTAATATTTTTCATGATAAGGCCGTTGCCCTAGAAGAGTTAAATAATGTTATGAGATTGATTTGGGATAATGGGGTCTTAGAGGATCTTTTGAAAGAAGAGGCTAGGACTTTGAAGGTGGTGGAGGAATGTGAGTTACGTGAAGAGGTTTATTGGAAGTAGAAGGCTCAAGTTGAATGGCTGCAGGAAGGGGACAAAAACACTGCATTTTTCTTTAATTTGTGAAGGCCAGGAGGCATGGTAACTCTATCTCTGTGCTGGTTAATGACAGGGGGGACCGTGTTGTCTCGTTTCAGGAAATTGAGACTAAGGCATCATAGTATTTTGCTACTCTTTTCAAAGAGGATTCACAAGGGGGCTCAGTAGAGGAGGAACAGGTTCTTGCTTGTATTCCTCAATTGGTTTCCAGGGAGGCGAATGATTATCTAATGAGGGAGATTTCTCTAGAGGAGCTGAAGGAGATTGTGTTTCAGATTAAGAAAGAAAAGGCTCCTGGCCCTGATGGTTTCCCAATAGAGTTCTTTCAAGAGTTCTGGGATATCATAAAGTTGGATCTTCTGGTGGTTGTTCAGGAGTCCCAGAGGAACAAGCAGATGTTGCGTGCCCTTAACTCCACTTTCATTGCTCTCATTCCCAATTGTGAAGGGGCATATAGGTTAACATAGTTTAGGCCTATCTCCCTTTGCAATGTGGCATATAAAATTATTTGAAAGTTAATGGCTGAGAGATTGAAGAAGTGGCTTAAAGTGCTGTTGGAAGAACAAAGTGGGTTTGTTGCGGGTCGACAAATTTTGGATGGGGTTGTTATTGCTACTGAGACCATCCACTCCATTGCCAGTTCCCATGAGAAGGCAATGTTCATTAAGCTGGATATGGCTAAGGCCTATGATAGGGTTAGATGGTCCTTCCTTTGGAAGATCCTTATTGCTTTTGAGTTTTGTGAGGAATGGATCCTATGGGTTATGAGTTGTGTTACTTCAGTATCCTTCTCAGTTTTGATAAATGGTAATCATTATGAACTTTTTGGGGCTTCTAGGGGGCTTCACCAAGGGGACCCTCTCTCCCCGTACCTATTTCTTCTTCTTGCTGAAGGTCTTGGACATTTTTTGAAAAGAAATGTTGGGTTGGGCATCATTCAGGGTTGGCATTGGGGTGGAGATTTACCTCTGCAGTCTTATTTACAGTTTGTTGATGATATGGCCTTGATGGGGATGGCTATTGTTAGGGAAGCTACTTTTTTGAGACAGTTTTTGGATGTTTACCTTGTGGCTTTGGGGCAATTGATTAATGAGGATAAGTCTTCCATCTTCTTCTTCAATACGCCTACCCCCATTTAGAGAAGAATTGCTAATATTTTGAGGTTTCAGATAGGGGTTCTCCCTTTTACGTATTTGGGAATTCCAATTTATGTTGGTCGTCTTCCCAAGGGCTCTTGGCAGAATATCATTGATAAGTTTCGGGTGAAATTCAATCATTGGACACACAGATGGTTGTCTTTTGCTGGGTGGGTTCAACTTCTTAAGTCAGTTGTGCAAGCACTCCCTACTTACATATGTATTCTTTAGGTGGCTCCGGTGGGGTTTCTTAAGGAGTTGGATTCTCTTGAAAGATATTTTTTATGGGATAGAAACTTGTCATCCTCCAAGTGGAGCCTGGTCAAGTGGGAAGATGTGTGTAGTCCAAAGCAATATGGAGGTTTGGGTCTTCGTCAATCTACTTTGTTCGGAGTGGCAGTGGCTGCTAAACTTTTCTGGCGATGGTGTGTGGAGCAAGATTTGTTGTGGGCCAAGATATTATCTCATAAGTATTTCCCTGGTGTCCCTCAGCATGATTTCCTTAGGTACCCTCTTGAAGGGAAAGGTTCGGTGATTTGGAGTACTCTTCAGAAGGGTGCGCAGCTCATTAAGGAAGGATTATTTTGGATATGTCGACGGGGTTCGAAAGCTCTTTTTTGGTCAGAATCTTGGGATGGTTTCCCTCAGCTTATCTCTCAGTTTCCTCATTTGCTTCCTTTGAGTCAGAGATTTCTTGCGGCTGGTTGGTCTAGGGTGAGTGACTTTAAGACCACCTCTTTTTATGGTCAGTTGGAGAGGGCTTGTTGGAAGGATCCAACTCAGTGGCCAAAATTGGGCGAGGAGGATGGCAAGGTTGAGCTTCACATGATTCTTTGTAGTAGACATTGTAGCTCTCTACTAGAAGAGGATATTATTGCTTGGGCTCACAATCCCAAGGGGATTTACTCTATTGCTTGTGGATATCAGGTGTTATTGGCTCAGAAGTTGGTTAGGGTGGAGGTTCAGTGGTGGAAGAGGGTGTGTAGTAAGCTATCATGGCCTAAGTGTAATTGCTTTGTGTGGAATTTAGTGTGGAATAGGTGCTTGACCTGGGATAACATTCATAAGTGTGGTTTCCAGAGGCCTTCGGTCAGTGTTTTTTGTGGGAAAGAGGAAGAAAATTCCTCACACTTATTCTTCTGATGTCCCTTTGTTGTGCAACTTTGGCACTGGTGGTGGGAGGTTTGGAAGCAACCTTGTGTTCATGCTTCCTCATTGGTGGATTTCTGGGATAGTATGGGAAGACCCCCCTCGTTGGCCTCCTTTTTGCAGGAGGTTTGGTACGTTGGACCTACTTTTCTTCTTTGGCAGACCTGGTTGGAGTGGAATCGCAGGATACTCTGTGGCATTAAATTGGTGGGGCAACATGTGTGGATGCGTATATTAGGTATGATATAGGAGTCGGTTGTGGCCAAGAGTGAAGTTTTTTTCCCCCTGGGGAAAGGGGATGTTGAGTTGGTGGATAGATTGGGTTTTCAAGGGATACATTCTTCTTCTGGTGGTTCAAGGAGAAGTAGGCATGGGACCAGGAGAGTGCAATAGATGGGTAGGTGGTTACCTCCTCTGGTTAGAGTCTTGAAGATCAACTTTGATGGATCTTCTAGAGGTAATCCTAGGCCGGCTAGGATTGGTGGGGTCGGCAGGGATTCTGGGGGTTCAGTGATATTCATTTTCTCTATTCATGAAGGGGAGAAGACTGTTAATCTCATGGAGGGCTTGGTGATTCTTTATGCTGTGGAGCGGGCCCTTGCTTTGGGATGGAAAAAGGTTATTTGTGAAGCTGATTCACAGATTTTGATTAATTTGTTGAATGAAAGAAAGATGGTTGATATTAATTGGCAGCAGGCTTAGTTGTTCAACGTATTCTTCAGGTTAGCTCTAGGATGGAGGCAGTTTCTTTTGTTCATATCCTGAGGGAGTGGAATTAGGTTGCTGAATGCTTGGCTAAATGGGCCTCTGAGCATGATACAGGCTGGAGGATTGAGGATTGGATGCAGGTTTCCCCTGAGTTACGACAGGATTTGGATAGATTCCTTGAAGAGGATAGAAGGATACTGGAAAATAGTTGATTTTGTTTCGGTTCTTGCTTTGCTGATTCTTTTGAATTCTGGGGCTTGCTCCCTTTGTTTTGGCTGTAATGTTCTTTTTTTATTTTCAATAAAGTTTTTACCCCCTTTTTTATTAAAAAATAAATGTTTGATGGAAATAATTTTCACAGTTGGAAAATATAGATACAGTTAGTGTTAATTGAAAGAGATCTTTGGGAAATTGTCGATGGTACAGTTCCAAAGCCAACAGATATAAATGAACTTCAAAAATGGAAGGTAAAAGATAAGAAATCATTGGCTATAATTGGTCTCGATTTATCTAAACCTTATTTGCATCATGTAGATTTTAAAAAATCTTCTAAGGATATCTAGGAAACATTAAATACTTTATTTGGATCAAAAACTGATAGTGCATAAATAACTATAAAACAAAAGTTGTATGGTTTGAAAATGGAAGAAGGTGAAGATATAGTGTCTCACATCAATAAATTTTGTTCCTTGATAAATCAGTTGGCTGGTATAAATGAAGAAATAAAGGAAAATGATGAAAAATCCATTCTTTTAAATAGTATGTCTCACAAGGTATTCACCTTAAGCAAAATTAATCCAAGTCTAGAAAGTATTATATCTACATTGCTTGATGAAAGAAACAAACATGTTTCAGAAGAAGAAGTTGCATTAATTGCACAAAACAAGGCTAGTACTTCTTACAAAAAATCCAAACATATGATGAAGTTCAAACATGCAAGTGGCACATGTTTCTATTGTAAAAAGATAGGACATGTACTAAATTACAAACAAAGAGCACAGGATCTTCTTGATGGAAAGTTGCAAGATAATGCTTTGATAATTGAAGGATAGGACCACACTTCAAGTGATGAAGAAATTCCACATCAAGGTGACGAAAAATATGTGTACTAATTTCTAGTTTTCCTCTATGTCAATACTAAGGGAAGGTGTTAGAATTTAGTACATGACATAGTTAATAGTTAAATAAATAAATAAATTAACAAACTATTGTTAATTTAATAAATAAATTTAGTTCGGGTAGTTATATTCTCGTAGATAGTTTTATACGGGAATAACGGCTTTATAATGCCAATACAATGTAATGTTTTGTGTTGAATGTGATTGACAAAATTTTGATTCGAAAGTAATCTTGTTTTTCTACCTCATTTCAATATATGATAGTATGCAAAAAAAAAAATTATTCAATTTTTTCTTTCATTTTATGCACAATATAAAAATACACAATGAATATAAAAAGTAAAAATGAGAAATATCTTACTTGTGAAACTTATGGTACTGAAGTATGTTTATATAGATGCTTATTATGCTTTTCAATGCACACCTACTATAAAATATACAAAGTAAACACACTTGGTAACAATTAAAAAAATATCAATCCCATTATTATAAATGACCTTATTATGAACATGTTATAATATTTTTACATTTTTATTATAGGAAGTATTTATTGTACTTGAGCAATTCTAAAGTTACATGGCTAGCATAAATTCTCCTTTTTGTTGTTCTAATAATTTGTTATTGAAACGCATTTGGTAGCATCATTGTGCTTTATTGTTCTTCCTTGTTAAATTCAATATATAATTGAGTCTTTTTAGTTCTTATGTTCCAAAGGTCACTACCTTTTTGAAGTAGATTAATGGGCACACAATTGCACCATATAGTATGTGTAGATTTATTCTACATATTATCAGGATGAATCCACACCATTCTATATGGTGTACGATTGTGCCCATCTAGACAATACATGTCAGTCTAGAAGCATTATCAATTTTTTTGGTCATTTAGATTTTGTTCTTCTTCTATACTATGACCACATCTCCAATCCTTGGTACTTTTATGTATGGTATAATTGGTTTAAATCAAAACGGCTCTATGTTGTAATAGGCATCTACCTCTTCCATAAGGGGCACTAAAAAATATTTTGTGCTAAATATCTCTTGTTTTCCTTCCATTCTAAAAGTCATGCTAGTCTTATCAATAGTGAAAGAATTTGTCCTTATTATTATTCTATAGTTGATAAATAATGAAGACACTTGTCTTTATTATTATTCTACAATTGACCAATAATGAAGAGATTTGTCTTTATTATTATTATCTTTTTGTATGGTTAGAAATTTGATTAATTTGAAAATCTTGTAAGATAGTATAGCTTATACATTAGTATGAGTAATCTCATTCAACTTCATAAAGAAATTAAAATTTGTTTAGCATCAAAAAACAACTTATAACATGTTCCTTTTGATTTGTTGCACTTTTTCAGTACAAATTTATCCTCAATATCTTTCCATTGGTTTTAAGTATTGGAGTTTAAAAGGAGTATGGTATTTCAGTCTAAGTGGTCAGCATGCAGGGATTAGCAAATTATATCAGCTAATCCATAGGAATTGTATGTGCCATATACATTATCAAAACCATTTAGATTACATTTTACATCATTCTCTCCCTTTTATTCAAAACATCTTGACCTCTTTCCTAATCCATCACCTAAAGAGGAAGCATAGCAGAAGGGACTGGTCTCAGTTGCTTCAGGAGTTAGTTACTTTTGGATTCAAGCAGCTATCTCCTTATTTCCTTGTATCAGGGAAAAGAAGCCATCCATGATGATGTAAATTATTAAACAATAAAAAATCCAATTTAGAAAAATAAAAAAATGTCACTTTCTACTAGATTTTGTGTAGGTTATACAAAAAGGGGTCTAGGTTCATCATGGTTCTTCCAGATATGTTTGGGACAAACCCAAAGCTGATAGTGCAAACCTTGATTGCACCTTTGCCCTCACCAGACCAGGTTCTGAATTTGCTAAGTTACAACAACAAACTAGTAACACAAATTATGATGCTTATATATACGAGGTTTGTCAATCAACCATCATTCTTTCTATAAATTTTGTGGAGTCTAGGATGTTGGTTCTCCTAGGTACATCCAGGACAAACCTAGAGGTGATAGTGCAAACCCAGGCTACACCTCTTCCTCATTAGACCAGGTTCTAGATCTGCTAAGTTACAACAACAAACGTGTAATATAGATTAAGATGTTATAGGCAAGGTTTTGTCAATCAATCATCATTCTTCCTATAATTTTTGTGGAGTCTGAGATGTCAAATTTGTCTTTGTGATCCAAAAGTTCATTTTTAAAATCCTATATGGACTGCAATTCTATCGTTGAACCAAGCAAGGAGTATACAAAGAATTTTTTTGTTCATCTTATCAATTATTCTCCCAATGTTAAATTTTGACCTAATTGTGGAGAGGCTTTGCGTCTAACAAAAGCTCTCTTGCTTTGTGAAGAATTTTGCTCCATGGGTTTGGGTTATGGATTTTTGACTAATTTTCAATTCAACATGGATCAAAGGAATTCTATAGTTAGTATGTCCATGTTAACTCTCGATCTATATTTACCTGTTCTCAATGATAGGCTTCAAAGAAGGCAACAAGACTTGAAAAATTAAAATCTAAGTGACTAGGTTTACTCAACATTTACATCACATTACTAGTTAAAAGTGTTTTATAGTTGTCATGAGTTGTATTGATTTTTCGTAATAGTCTTGCTATTATAATTTTATTTATGTTAGGTGAAATCATATATAATTTCTCAGAGCTCAATGAGAACATATTTTTGAATGTTTAACTCAATTGGGTTTATGATGCAAGGGATTCTACACGTTAAATAATTGGTAGTGTAGATCAGGCTATCAAGTTATGGAAAGTGGAGAATGGAACATAGTTATTTTCTTTCAAATTTGATTCCCCAACTAGATTTGTGGACTTCTTATAAGGACATAAGCTTGCTTTAATCACCATTGATGCATTCATGATCAAGTTGAGATCAACCATTCATGTAAAGTGGATTGAGAAGGATCTATCAAGGCGTAAGTGAATAAATTTGTTTTTGACCATCTTAAGATTACTGATGCATGATATTGAGAATTTTTGTTACAGTTGGTAAATAAAGATGTTGCAGTTTTGTATACAAGGTAACCTAATAATTATTTATATTTTGAGAATACATACCAAATAGATGAACTCTGATAAAAAAAAATGATGAGATACAACAAATCGAGGATGGTGTGTTTGTGCTCCTCTATTATATCCTTGTTTTCAAAGCATCTAATGAATTGCCTATCTTTTTCCTTTAGTTTGTGCTCCTCTATTATATCTATGTTTTTAAAGCATCCAATAAGTTGCTTATATTTTTCCTTTAGTTTGTGCTACTCTATTATAACCCTATTTTTTAAGCATCTAATAAATTATCTATATTTTTTCCTTTAGTTTGTGCTCCTCTATTAGATCCCCTTGAAGCATCCATAAATGACCTATATTTTTTTTCTTTACTTTGGTTTCCAAAATTTTGAAATGTTCCATGTAGCTTAATACTAAATAGTTACAAACATCAATTATATATAAAACTTGTTATATTTTTTGTTGTTATAGGCCCAATTGTTGTTATAGGAAGAGCTAAAATTATCTTGTTGCAATATCTATTTTGATATTTTTAGCATCTCTTGTTCTAGAAAAAATATCATGAACACAACATTGTTGTTTTCAACTATTCTTTAATGATAAGTAGCTAATTGATCACTTTTGTTGAGAGAAGTTTGATGGGAGAGAAAGTCAAAAGTTTATTTTATTGTATCAATAGAACAGATCCATATAGACCCAACTCTAATTTCACTTTTATGTAAAATCTTTGGTCCCCTCATTGTAGGGTCCTGGACCTTTTGAATGTGCTTTATGTTCTCTCATAGGGCCTTGTGCATGGGAGAAAGTCTTCACCCTAAAACCTACTACATATTTCAATTTTATTTAAAATCTTTGGTCCCCTCATTGTAGGGTCTTGGACCTTTTGAATGTGCTTTATGTTCTCTCGTAGACCTTGTGCATGGCAGGAAGTCTTCAATTTGAAACAAACAATTTCACACCAAAAACATGTAAAACCTATATTATTTTTTCTAAGTACTGATAAGATTTGATTTTGTTAGAGTTACAATTAGATTATCGAAAGCTATTTATATATATATATCTAATATTCTTGCAAATTTGTCTACAAAACCTAGGTTGTACAGTTCATCTACTAGGGTTATATTGATATGCAATAAAAGAACCATGCTTCTATGTTTTTACTATTTAGTTTGTTTGTCTTGCCTCAATGACAGTTAAAAATGGTACAAAGCATTATCCCTGCAACAAATCTATTCCTTTCTTATGTGGATTCAAGAGAGCTACATGTTCAATTCAATACTATTGTCAACGATCATTGTAAACATAGCCATGTTGAGTCTACTTTTCATGTTTTTATGCAAGTATAAAAAGTGGGTTATCAACCTACTATTGCTACCTCTGGTATAATGGTGAAGGGGCTATGCAAAGTGGTGAAAATGCTAAAAATGATAGATTGCTTTAATAAAATTCTGATGAAAGGACAAAGACTTGATCTTCTTCTTTGCAATACATTAATGAATGGACTCTACAAATAGTGTATTGGTGATGAGGATTTATGCGTTCATGGTTAAGGGATGGTTGCAATCAAGGCCAAGTGGAGGATTTAAAAGCCTTTCCATAATGAGTTCCTCTAAAGTGAGATGAAGTAAAGAATATAGTGTCCTTACTTTAAGACCAATCCCTTAGAGATATGTATTCTTGCTTTCTCAAATATGAGTGTTCCACTATCAATGACCAGTACAGGGTAACCTCTCTGCACAGTAGGTAGTGAGTGAGTCAGAGGAACTTAAGGTATTTTTCTTGCTTTTTCCTATACCTTTTGAGAGTTAGGGTTGGCACATGGACAATTGACATATATGTGTAATGTTTCCAAACTTGTGACATGGTGGCGAGCTTGGACAATGGCTCGTAGCTATAGATAGATGTTTTCAAACCTTTGTTACACCAAGGGGAATTACTCTTCTCTGTGTGCCATATTTCTTTTAGAAGGAACAATACTCAATAGAAAAGAATCATTTGAGTTGGCCCAAGTTATAAGGAATAAATTTTGTAATATAGAGTCTCAAAACTGAAGTATGAGCTCTGATAAATTGTTTATAAAAATATTAAAAACACAATAAATATATTTTTCAAGAAAACACAATAAAGTTCTTACACTATATTGGCTTTTGATCAATGTCAAAAGATAAACTTGAATAAGTTTGAAAAACAAGTTAATTTCAACATTTAGTCAAACAATATCAAGAGACATATTTTGGAATGACACTACTTGCACAAAGTTTCCAAGATATTACAAAATTTCGGGTTCTCTACTTTGCTCACAATATGTCTCAAAACTACTGCACACCATTTGCACACAACAAAACAAAGTATTAAAATAAGAGCTAATAAAACACAATCTTCTGAACAAAAAATTGTCAGTGAAAGAAAATTTCTTGCTTAAATTGAAAATACCTTTTCTTTCCTCCAACTTTTGAACTCTTTGCACAACATTTTTCTTGCATATATGAAAAACAATACGACAATAAGTTACTTTTTCTATTGCTGGTCAGTTTTTTTCATGCCTATATTCGAGGTTGGTAGTGTATAGTTGTAGTTCACCATGGCATTTCTAGTAGATGAAATGAATGGTGAATTATTTTTAATTAATAGTAGATTCTATGGTAAGAATTCTATAATTAAAACTTTATTTTACTTATCTATAGAAATATTTTAGGAATTTTTTATTTTGAAAAAATTAATTATTAATGAGAATATAATATAGGTATATAATGTTGCAATAATGATCTTATAATAAAATTGTACAACTTGAATTGTAAATATTTAATATTGTTTTCACATAATTAATCACTATTTTATTTATTATCACTTAAGAGTTATTTTATTTTTTACATTAATATTTATTACATATTTTTAAATATATGACAATTTCAATGGTTTTACTTATTACTTTATTAGTACTTTAATATTATACCATGTAGATACAGGTGTATATAAATAAGATCTATAACAAAATATCTTGTTCAATCAGAATTAGGAAAAAAATATAGTTAGTTTGAATCCTTAACATACTACAAATTTATCCTTAAATATAAATCCTAACCTATTCTTCAATTAGCTTGTTTTTTTATTTTAAATAAAAGTGGCATCACCACTAAACAATTTTATTGATAGAAATAAAAGTTTATAGAAGAACCTGGTTCAAAAAGAGGCATACCGACAGGAAAGAACAAGGAAGAAAACCTCCGATTGTAGCCCCGAGATGATAATACATAATAAAATCAAGAAACTAGATCCCAACATAAACCAATCACCACCTTGCTGAATACAAAAAGCCCAAAACGAAGAGTAACAGATACAAAAAAACAACTACCCAACCCCAAACCCCCCATAAAGTTTTTTCAGACAATAATGAATCAACAACAGAGAAAGTTAATCCAACGCCGCACCACTAGTGTTGGAGGAAGCCTCATAGTATGAAATAGGTAATAAGTGTTCAAGTGAGAACTCCTCCATAGACTTCTTAAGAGATCTAATATAATAACTTATGTAGAAAATATTTTTATTTGTTTACAATTCTTAAAAATAAAAAAATAAACAAAAAATATTAAATTTTAATATCTATTAATTGAGTTCAAATTATATTATGATTTTCACAACATGATAATTTAGTATAAATTTAAATTTAAATTAAAAAATTAAATTAAAAAGAGTCTATTATTTTTTATTTTATTTTTTGATGAAATATTTTATATCCAACAAAAATAATATAACTAAAAAGTATAAAGTAATAAAAAAATTCAAATTTATTTCTAAAAATTTATAAAAATATATATTTTAAATAATATAATGTATTTTTGCATAGTATGGACATTGTATTTATTGAATTTTCTTGTACATGAAAAATTTCTAAGTTTTTATTTGATTGTTTAGTTTGGTCAGCATTTTGATCAAATGGCTTTTTCTTTTTTCAAGGCAAGTGGTTCAAAATGTCCATGTGTAGGATTTTGATCATGAAACAGAAATATAATATGTAGTTCTTTGTGAATTCTGATTGAAATGCAAGTGTTCTAATGGAGAAAATCAATTTGTTTTTCAAGGCATTCAGGGCCAAGATTGCTCTTTCCAAATCTGTCTTGTTGGGATGGGAGGAGAAACCTCTTGAATGGATCCAAAAATATGACTTGCAATGGGGTGGCCCTTAGAAGCAAGTAAGATACCTAGGTATTTCATTTGTTGTTAGCCCCAACCTAAAAGAAATGTGGGGTTGGATCAAATCTAAGATTGAGAAGAAAATTGACAAGTGGAACAAATAATTCCTTTCACTAGCTGGTAGGCTTCAAGTAGAATTAGAAAATCCTCTCCTACAGTTTGTATTTTGCCTTAGTATGGATTTTCTGTAGTTACCATGTAAATGAAATTCAGAAGAAAATCAAATGGTTCTTTTGGTCTGATGGGAAAGGGGAAAGGAAAAAAACATGTTGGGTGGGAGTGGTGTTGCATGGAGAAAGCCTTAGGTGGCCTTGGGCTAAAGGCTTTAAGGCTCCATGGTATGGCTCTTGCTTCCAAGTGGATATTCAAAGCTCTAGAGGGGGATGAACCCTGGAAGGTGTTGGTGAGGAATAATATAAGCAATGTTGTTCCCAAGTAGGTAAAGAAGTGGAAGTACCTTTCACTCAATGACCTTCTTAGCATTATGTATCCTTTATCTTTTGTTGGCTTTGATATCTTTAAAAGCATTTGGAGGGCCTAGGAGTATATAAAAAACAATTTATCCAATTGTTGGTTTGCAAAGAATAATGAAATCTATGAACATAGATCAATATGGTGGAACCTTGAAAGTAGATGCAAGCCCCTTGCCATGGTGCAACGTTTCTATGCCAAAAAGTGGGCACTCAAAGACATCAATTATTTTAAGGACATCTTAAAGGATGTATATCTTAAAGGGAGGGAGGACCTAAATGCAAAATATAGCATCTGTCCTTCAAACTGAAGGACTTACTTTGTAATTAAAGAGGCTTGCAAAAGTCTAAACTTCCTTGTTCAAATCAATTAGAATGAGAAGCAGTACCAAGAATTTTAGTGACAGGATGGCAGCCTATTAAGTGAGTTAAACTCTAAAATAATTTACATAACCTTATCTAAAAACCAACACATAACAGAGCATGTGAACAAATTTTGGAACACAACATTAAGCAAGGAAGAATGGAGCAAAATATTTAGAAACAACCAGTCAAACTATTTGGAGCCAAAGAAAGCTTGTTTTAGATGACTTCTAATACTTTAGAAATTACCTTTTAAAATTGACTCTAATGATGTGGAGATCTCTAGTATTTGTAGAGTTCCTAAAAATATTAAACGTATAATGTTTGAATGTTCATATGCCAAATAAATATGGAAGCTATTTTGTGAAAAGCAACTCATTTGGAAAGAAAATAATGATATAATAGATAGAGTTTTGTTTGAGAAAGATTGTAAATTGTCAAAAGAAATTTCATTGTTTTGGTTGTCTTTCTACTGAAATACAATGAAATCTATGGAAAGCAAGGAATGAGGACAGGTTTAAAGGAGTAAGAATATCCCTTATCGAGTCATCAAAAAGACTCACACTACACTCTATTGGTTTGCAAGTATCCTTGTCAATGGAGGTGTCTAATGACAAATTTTATAAACTTCTTTAGGATGGTATTGTGAGGATTAATATGCAGGAGGTAAGGATGGGTCACACATGGCAGGTGGGGAAACCAAGCATAGAGGTTTTTCTAAAATCTCTACATGATTTTTAGAAGGAATTTAATGATAGGATTGAAAGGGGAAAGGAATAGGTACAGGGTCCAGGTGTGCATAGGGAGGATGAGATCTCAAATGAAGAGCATGTTGGAGTGAGGAAGACACTTAAGGGGGGGTGAATTAGTGTCTTAACAAAATTTCATCAAACCTTAAATATTTATTGCAAAATTTATGCTCTGAATATTTAAATGATAAGCACATTCATTAATTGAATGTTATCATTCATCAACAAAATTATAAAATATTTGAGCACATTTACAAAACAAATAGGAATCAAAAGCAATTCATAACAAAATTATTTCCTAAGTGGAAAACCCTCATGGGGTAGAAAAACCACTCAAAATTGCCTCATTGGCTTATGTAAAAATCTCACTGATTACAACACAGTTATGGCCTCATTGGCTTGAGAATCTCATTGATTACAAGTATGCCTCACTGGCTTTTCAATAATGCCTCATTGGCAAAGGTCATTTTTTGTCTCACTGACTTGACCTTATTATTGCATGTTCCAATCATAAAGAAAAACAAATTTAATATAGGGGTTGCTCTGTTTCACTGCATAACCATCATTTTCAAAAACCAATACATTAATATCCTGAAAACTCATAATGGGAGTCTTCAAAATATTAGATGTATTTTACAATTTATTTTGCATTATAATTCCAAATACTGTCTCAACAGATAGTCTCCTATTTCTTCTTCAAAAACTCTCATGTTATAGTGTCAAGTAACACTGTTTATATAATGCCCTTTAATTTCCTTTTGAAATGCCTTTCAATTACAAATTGCCCATGGCAGGTGAGAGAATAAACAAAATTGTTTCTGACAGGTAGAGGAATACGAGTAGTGTTATATAGATTTACTTCTTTTTCAAAGACTAATTATAAACAACATTGCCATCATTTTACCCATTGTCAAAAGCAAAGACCTTTACCCATTTCCTCTTAATGATTGTAAACACAATACTCAAGAAACCCATAACTAGCTGCTTAACAAATTCTAGCAAAATTGTTCATAAGCAAACCAAAATCAAAGATATCAAAATGCTTAACACACAGTCGACAACAAATTTGACTACTAAATAACAAGAGTATAACTGAAAAACAATATTACCCATTGCATTAGAGTTTTGTCACTTCAAATTTCCGACTACACTCCTCCTGATAATTACAAACCTTGACCTTGGTCTCCATGTGACCTTGCAACCTGTCGTGCCTTGATGTGGACTTTTGGAAAGAATGAAACAACAAAATCCTTAAGCCAAGCTTCGAAACAAGCTTATAACCCTAAATATGCCCAATAGTCTCGAGATTAACTTAACCTTTGTGGCTCGTGGTTTAAGCATGCCCGACAAGGGCTCTTTTAACTTTTGCTTTTCAAACCCTTTTATCACTCTTAGTGCCCAACACCACAAGTGGTGTAAACATTTATAATGTCTTAAATAATACCAATGATAATGTCCTTAATGGTAAGGAATTCAAAACTTTAAAAACAAATGAGATGCACATGCTAAGATATTCAAGGCCTCAATCCCATATGTGATGTAGATGATAAGGTCTATAGACCTTTTAAACTTTAACCTAAATTTTCATCATAATGAAACCATAGTATGTGCTCTACAAGTAAACAAACACCACTGTCATCAAATGAATGGAATGAAGTTACATAAACAATGGAGAATATTCATATAGGTAGCAAAACCAAAGTCTTGCAATCTTCTACACAAACCATCAAATGTATATTGTGCCAACCATGACAATTAGCCAATCTGATGATGCTAAGCAAATAAACAAATGTCATCATGTATACCATGTGTGCCATACCAAGTGTGCCATATACCTATGATCATGTCAATCACCTTGAAACCTTGCATATACCTATTTCACACAATGCCAACCAAAGATGCCACTGAGGTCAACAAACTCCCCCTTTGGCATTGGTGTCAAATAACCCAAAGATGTGCCTGTTTAAACCATCAATTCAACCCTGCTAAACATGTAACCACAACCATTAGTACCACTATCATAATAAGCAAATCTAATCATCATAATCATGAACATCATATCAACATCATAATAATCAAAAATTTACATTAAAGCATGAGCAACCAAAGTTGTAAATCATCAAAGTAAGCTGTTGTAACAATCAACTTTCTCCCCCTTTTGACACAATGCCCAAGATTAAAGGGGTACCAACTACATATCACTCTTTCTCCCCCTTTTTGATAGAAATTACAAAGAGCTGGATAGAGAACCAAACTATCCAAGTATACTACAAAAGATATATCATTGGCAAATAGAATCACACTGAATCACTTCAAGTTGTCCAAGATTTTTATGTGCAATCAACCAATAAGTATGCAAACCAAAAAATATTAGCAATTGGATTAGGATTCTATCTACACTTGACTAGTCAGGCAAGATCAACCAAGCAACAAGCGTTTTGTCTTAGAAAGAGATTCACAATCATAAACAAGTTGATCTTTATCTTGACAACATAGGATCATCACTTATGCTACTCTCCCTTGTAAAAACACACTATCTCCTTCTTCATATGTTTACTAGGACACTTGCAACTACAACTACATTAGGATACAAAAACACTACATGATCACTGTCCTAAGTGTAAAGACCCAATTAATTCTAACTGAAAACACCACTATATATATTTTTATTTGTGTTCAAGTATTCATTCACAAGTATACTCGGGAACTTCTATCCATACGAGATAGGTATATCATCTGTTCATACGGAATAGGAATTGACTTCCTCAATTCATATGGAATAGGAATACATCTATTCATATAATCAGAATAGGCATCTGCCTAAATGAGGTAGGCATCTATCATAGATAGGTATGTGCTCTGGCCAGAGTCTTGGACTCATCGGGATCATCTGGATCCTGAGTCGCTTCCCTGATGACCACACTTTCTACTAAAAGTGTACTGAGGTCGTCGTCCTCAAGGGTATGTAAATTGTAATTCTAAACTTGAAACCCACCTCAAAATTTGGCCTAAGGGCCTCGGGGAATCAAGCAATCCATGCAGGATTCTTTTGATTATAGTTGTATATATTTTAGTTGATTATCTCTTATAACTAGTTATGTGATCTCTTTAACCCTAAACCCCATTCCCGAATGCCTGAGTACTAGGAGCATCCTTCGTTTCCCAAACTGCCTACATACCCTGCTTCCAAATGAGATCAAGGCATAAAATATGTAGTTCTATTTTCTAGGCTATGTTTATGTGAACTGTTATCAAGCGGGTATGCAACCCTTTCTAGGGTTTTTATTTCCCCTAGACAGTTCCTCTGTGGTTGCTACCCATGATGGGAAGCATGGATAATAAATGATCGCCTTGACCATTTATTGTTTATCTAATAACATTCATCTAACCCTACTCCCTAATGATGTTCTTCTCCCTTGACCCGTTTAAATGATTTCCTAATAAATTATCCACATGATTATATCTTTGAGTTAGAATTACATTTGCACCATTGAAAATTCCTAAGTTACAGTTTTCTAGGTTGTCACTAGCGGATTTGATTCATTTTTGTTTTATCTTTTTAGATTATTGATCCAAAGGGGATTTCCCTCCCTTTGGATTTTAATCAACCCTTGTTCCTTATTTCTCCCTGGTGATTTATAGGGACGATGCCACAGATGTCGTTATTGTAGTTGTGTTAGGCTATAGATACAGTAGCTCAAGCGCGACGACTTTACCCGTAAACGTGAGCTAGAGGCACCATTAATATCGAACACTACTAGTTTTGTTTTCCTTTCTTTTGATTAGTTTCAAATCTATGTCTAACATACTTAATCTTATTAAGAAAATAAACACATAATGCATGGTAATTTTAACAATATTCATTAGGATTTTTTTTTTTTTAAAACATGATTAAATAAATCAACGAGCATTGGTCAATAATTTATAGTAAGTTCTAATCTTAGTAATTTAAATGCCCTAGCCATTAGAAGAATTATTTAACCATTTATTATAAAAAATATCCCCATGCAACGTAATTAAGTGAGTACTTATTATTTTGAAAAATTCCATAACATATATTGTTCCCTACTTCCCTTATCAAATGCACACACGAAATCAATTTTACCTAGAGTTAAATATCTTCAAGAATTATTGCAAGGATTAGAGTCCTATTATTCAACTCATATTTCTATCTTCTAGATGGTTTATGTAGCATTAGGATGTGAAAATTTCAATGACTATATTATGGAATGTAATAAAGAAACTATTTGACACTAACTAGGGTAATGGAGTTCTTATGTTGTCTATTTCTTATAGAAGAACTACCTTTGGGTAAGAAAGGGTTTCATTTTCTCCATATTTAAATTGAAGGGCCTAGTCCAAACTAGAATAAAAGAGAACTTGAATGCTTCAATATATCAAGAGAATTTTATCGATGTTATTACGTGGTTTTGGGCTAGCAATATCTTTAAATTGATTATATTGCAAATTTCTAACCATACTAGAAATAATTTACAAATGCCAAGTGTTTGGTAAGACTTCCTAAATGAATTAGATCGTATAAGGAAATATGTATATATATAAATACCAAATCAACATTCAATTATTATGAAATAAAAATTAAGGATGGTTATTAATATCTTAGATCAATGCCCATTGATATGCACCAATTCAAATATCAGTAAGAAAAGTAACAAGGTCCGTTCATTCATCTAACATATTGGAGTAACCTTATTTACATGGCCTTATCTTTCGGTACATAGACATTGAATACCACTTAACCCAAAATATTTAGATTTTACCTTCATTTATAAAATGACATTAAAAAAAGGATCGTATCCAAATACATATATATATATATATATATATATATATATATATATATATATATCTCCTAAAGAAAGTAATTGAGGCAATAGAGATAATTGGAACCATAAAGGCATGTCTTACAGCAAATTTTCAAAAGAGAAAGTATGCATGGTTGATATATATATATATATATATATATATATATATATATTTGAAACAAGCTAGGAATGCTATCTATTTATTAAGAGTGGACTCTATTACAATTTTCATGGATTTTCTAATTAGCCTTTTGCAAAAAATGCCCAAATTCTATTTATAGAAGTAATTAACATATTTTATATTAAACAAGCGTGGAAATGGATGAGCTAGAGAATGGAGCTATAAACATTCTTAATTAACAGGAATAAAATTGGATTCTCATTATAAGGTGGATCTATAAACATTCTTAATTAACAGGAATAAAATTGGATTCTCATTATAAGGTGGATCAAGGTGAATGATCTTTTGAAAAGTAATTTAAATGGTAATCCAACCAAGGCTGATCCATTATCATTGAAATTGTGATTTTTAAACAAATAAGAAGATTAAGTGTATAGTCAATATCCTCTGTTCACAAAATGGTATCACAACAATTAAAATCTTCTAAATAAGATTGAGTCTAGAGAGTGGTATCATCTTGATCAGAATATTACGTCTATAGTGTTGGTACTATATACGCATTAGTATATCATGGCTAACAAATTAGAGATTCTAACTCTTAAAATTCTACACCAAATGATATTTCATGATCATGTGGTTGCCTACAACTATTTTCTAAATCGAAAACTACAGATTGCTAGCTAAATCAAGACTATAGATGCAACATTTCTCTTGCAAAAACCATGTTCTATTGCTTATTCTAGCCGATTCATAAAAAGACTTAATAAAATCTACATATTTTCTCTGATATGTCCTGCACAGCTTCACAAAGGCTCCCATTCAAAATTAATTGCTTAGTCTAACTTTCTCTATCTATATATATGTATATGTTTGTGACAAGGAGACAAGAGGGATCAAATATGCTGCATATCAAAGTGGACAGGTAAGATACCTATGTGTGTGCATTGATTCTCGGAAGAGATCTAAAGTGAACAATGTGCCCAGGTTGACTCTCCTCCTTCCTAGAGTTTGGAATCAAACACCCCTCTGGAGTCTCTCACAGAACTGTCAATTGTTGTCCTCCAAAAACATAAGCCCATCCACTCATTTTAAAGATATAATGCATTAATTTTTTTTGTAAACTGTAGAACGCGGTTAGCTCTGCAATTTATTGTGGCAGTTGAATCACAACCCATGTGAATGATATGGAGTAAGTGAAGTCAGCATTAGGCAGCTCATGGATGGTGCATTATTTCTTGGTCAACAATTTTGTCAAATTTTCCAACTAATAATCAATGACTCAATCTATTGGCAGAGATTTAGGTGACATGGGGAGTCCTTTCAATTTATGAGCATTTACTTGTGAGTATGCACATGCCTAAATAACATGTGAAATAAACATATGAGTTAATATCTTGTTTAGACAAGCATCCCATTTATATAAATAATTAGATCAACATAATAATTAACTGACATAGCAAAGAGGGGTCGTGACACTAAGAGTGCAATGTCCTATCATCAATCACATTAATTAAGTCTGCAACTCCTTGCAACTTCTAACATGAATACATGACTCCAAATTAGCATAGATGACCTGTATCACAAACTCTTTACATGAAGAACATATATCAGAGGAACATCCTGTAGCATGAAATAACTTCTTTTGAATTTTTCAGGTAGCAACTCTATGATATAAAGCATGAAAATATATAACATTGTCATCACCCTCTGTCACATATCACTTCAAGAACAATTGAAAGCATCTTTAAGGCATCTTTTAAGAACATGTACAAGACTTGTTTGTTGATACATGAACAAGAACATTTGTAGTACTATTACCATGAAAGCAAAATCACTATAGAAATCACAATCACTTGCATGTGTGAGTCTTCCCCTTGAACACTGAACTGTTTGATCACCTATTATTTGATACAACCATCAACTTAAAGCAATCACTGTCAAGGCATTACAGACTAAGCTACCAAAGACATTACTAGGAGAGAATTTATAAATCTAATAACCACAAAATGATACCAAGAAAAAACAACAAAACAATAACATCATTGTCTAAAATAGGCTGACTTGATTTTGACCAGCACTGTCAACTACTTTAACTGATACAAACATTGATAGATCAACACTAAGACTGTATCATCTCAAAGATTACCCAGTAACTGATTTGTCACTATCTCATCATCAAATCCACTGACAATTAAAACACTATTCTTGTGTATTATCTCAACAACTGTAAGAATGAACAATCCCTTGATAGATTATGAAGAGAATATGACAATTGCAAAAAGCTTTTGTCAATGTGAAAGCATAAAAATATTCCAAGAACATAAAAAGGCTATTCTCATGTGAAATGAAGATCCAAACACTGATCTTAAGACTAGTCTACATATACCAACTTTATCAAGGACAAACACCAAGAAGATGCATCAGGTGTTGAATGCACATACCAACCATGGTATTTGTCAAGATTATGCACTAACAGTTTCATATGCCAGACAACTCAAGGATTTGACTTTCTCTGTACCACCATTAATAACACACTATCATAGGAAAACATGATATATGAAAGAAATCAACCATACCTGTCTTTGAAATGAATATAAACCCCTTGTCACTGATATATGCCACCACTGTCATTTGATGATCTGTGAATGATAACAAAACTATGATTATGTAGACATAATGGCAATCCTTATCCAAGAACCTCTACATCAAAAACAATGATGATGTGAATGAGAAAGTATCAAAACCAATACAAATACCACTGCAACTGTAGGATATGCAGCCGTGTAAATCACTTTGACAATAAATGACATTGTATGATTTTGATTTGATTAAGATAACAACACCCAAAGTATAGAGCCACATATCATCCATTGTCCATTGTGAGGATTATCTAATTACTGATGGTGGAAATACTGTGAGTACAAGTTATCCTCAATATATAAATCTTGTAGTAAAGTGGACAAAGCATCTTCTAATGAAATTCATCCTTAAGGTACTCATAAATATAAAACAGTTGAAGTTAAGGTTGTCAACAAGGTTCCAATCATTTTCAAAACAATCAAAGATTACAATCCAAATGAATACTAGTCACAATGAATGTCTAAGTAAATATGCAATAATCATCTCCCCCTAAAGATGAGCTCTAAAACCAATCAGGGATACTGCCTGTTCATATTATATGAGAATCATGTATCCTATAAACCATACACCAATCAAGTTACTCTGTGAATGGATACCAATCAGGTATACTAATATGAATTTGAATTTACCTATCTATATACCTAAATCCATTGTCATTCACATCACTTATATATATTTGTGCATCAAATATGTAAGTATATGTCAAGGTCAAGAATATATCACAACCACCATCAATGTCAATACAAGAATATACCAATTCCATCATCAATTTCCAATACAATCTGTACCTTGTAAACACTGCTTACATACAAAAAGATCTTCACCTTACTTCCAATTGCATCATCAAGTTTGTACCAACATAAACACTGTCATATTGACAAACAAGAGCAACTATTGTCCAAACAACTATTAGCTTCAAGATATCACTATTATAAACCAATGAACACATGATGCCATTGTGCACTATTTATGCATTATATGACTGTCTCAAAATTTTGAGCATAATCACAGTGATTATTGATACTCTTGCAAGCAAACTATGAATGATAATCAAAACTATCACTCCTTTTTGTCACTGCACTTGTGTATAATTCTACTCATAACTTTCTTATCTTCTCTAGGGGATGAAAAATAAAATACTAACTTGCTCCCCCATACTTCATGCTTCTCTTTAAGTACTCAGAGATGTTTCTTGGCAACATGCACAAGATTAGGTCCTTTCCCTTCTTTTCCTTTCTTTCTTCTCCAAACCTTCAAAGGTTTTTTCCTTTGCTTGATTAGGTCATCCATCTTCTTGTTGTTTTTAGATAATTTCTTCCACTGATCCCTGTAAAACTTTGCTTTTTGTCCAAAATCATTACATTTATAGCATACAACCAAAGATTTATAGTCTCTTATATCACCCTTTAGAGATAATTTACCACAATTTCTTGCAATATGACCCATATGGTTACATTTAAAAAATGTGACATTATCAAAGTTCTTTTGCCAATCATTTTTTCTCACATTCATCCAACATTCAAATGCTTTATGACCATACTTATGACAATTGAAACACATTTTATTCTTTGAAACAAAAGAATTTCTTCTTGAAAACGCAAACCACCTTTTATCAACAAACTTACAAGATGCAACCTTATGACCATAAGTGTTACAAATATAACAATAACCTTGAAAATGAGTATAATTGTACCTCATTGAATGGTGTTGTCTAGTGAATAAAGATCCAGTGGAATGGTCGTTTATTCTTTTGTCTTTGTTGGTGCCATTGTGTTGACTTCTATTAGCAACCATGTCTTTTGTCTCAGGAGTCGTAGCATGATAGTTCAAGTCAACCTTTTTCCTTAGCGTTTGTCTAACCTTGAAACATTTTCCTTCTTTTGTTTCAAATATTATTTCTTGTTTTAATTCATCTTGAACTCTAGAGCCTTGTCCTTTTTCATATCCTAAACCAAAGATGTTTTTCTGATGCTTTTGCTTATCTAACATCTCATTTAGCTTGTTGGTACTTTGATCAAAATTCATATTTTTCTGTAACTGAATATTTTCACTTTCAAGATCTTTCCTTAGAACAACTATTTCACTTTCTAACTTTTGGCACTCAAGATTTTTGACTTCAAGATCAGATTTTTTAAAATCAACTATCCTTTTGGATTCTTCTATTTTTGTCTTTAGACTAATAGTTAGCTTATTTGAATTTTCAGCTTGACCTCTTAAATCTACAATCAAATTCCTTGCCTCTTCAAGTTCTAAAGAAATTTTTACAAGATCAAAAAGTACCTTTTTCTTGGAGTCTTCCTCTTGTTGAAGTTGGTCTTTTAATCTTTGGTTCTCTTTCCTAACTTTTCTAATCTCACTTAGGGCAGCACATAATTCTCCCTCAAAATCAATTTCACACTCTTCATCTGATTCATTCATGTCTACCACAAAATCATAGAGTTCTATATTGGACATCATTTCTTCTACAGGTTGTGGATTCTCCTTAGGCATTTCTACTTTTGCAGGCTGTGATTTTTCTTTCTTATTCTTGTTCCTTCTACTTTTTGCCATATCAGACACAACACTCCAATACCAAGAACCCTTAAGTCGATTAGACTTGATTAATCAAGGGTTTGGATTTGATATCACTTGTTGGAGTGAGGAAGACACTGAGAGGGGGGGTGAATCAATGTCTTAACAAAATTTCATCAAACCTTAAATATTTATTGCAAAATTTATGCTCTGAATATTTAAATGATAAGCACATTCATTAATTGAATGTTATCATTCATCAACAAAAGTATAAAATATTTGAGCACATTTACAAAACAAATAGGAATAAAAAACAACTCATAATACAATTATTTCCTGAGTGGAAAACCCTCATGGGGTAGAAAAACCACTCAAAATTGCCTCACTGGCTTATTTAAAAATCTCACTGATTACAACACAGTTATGGCCTTACTGGCCTGAGAATCTCACTAATTACAAGCATGCCTCACTGGCTTTTCAACAATGCCTCACTGGCAAAGGTGATTTTTTGTCTCACTGACTTGACCCTATTATTGCATGTTCCAATCATAAAGAAAAACAAATTTAATATAGAGGGTTGCTCTGTTTCATTGCATAACCATCATTTTCAAAAACCAATACATTAATATCCTGAAAACTCATAATGCGAGTCTTCAAAGTATTAGATGTATTTTACAACTTATTTTGCATTATAATTCCAAATACTGTCTCAATAGCTAGTCTCCTATTTCTTCTTCAAAAACTCTCACATTACAGTGTCAAGTAACACTATTTATATAATTCCCTTTAATTTCCTTTTGAAATGCCTTTCAATTACAAACTGGCCATGACATGTGAGAGAATGAACAAAACTGTTTCTGACAGGTAGAGGAATACGAGCAGTGTTATACAAATTTACTGCTTTTTCAAAAACTAATTATAAACAACATTGCCATCATTTTACCCATTGTAAAAAACAAAGACCTTTACCCATTTCCTCTTAATGATTGTAAACACAATACTCAAGAAACCCATAACTAACTACTTAACAAATTCTAGCAAAATTGATCATAAGCAAACCAAAATCAAAGATATCAAAATGCTTAACATACAACCAACAACAAATTTTACTACTAAATAACAAGAGTATAACTGAAAAACAATATTACCCATTGCATTTGAGTTTTCTCACTTCAAGCTGCCAACTACACTCCTCCTGATAATTGCAAACCTTGGTCTCCATGTGACCTTGTAGCCTGTCGTGCCCTAATGTGGACTTTTGGAAAAAATGAAACAACAAAATCCTTAAGCCAAGCTTTGAAACAAGCTTATAACCCTAAATATGCCTGATAGTCTTGAGATTAACTTAACCTTTGTGGCTCATGGTTTAAGCATGCTCGACAAGGGCTCTTTTAACTTTTGCTTTTCAAACTCTTTTATCACTCTTAGTGCCCGACACCACAAGTGGTGTAAACATTTCTAATGTCTTAAATAATACCAATGATAATGTCCTTAATGGTAAGGACTTCAAAACTTTAAAAACAAATGAGATGCACATGCTAAGATATTCAAGGCCTCAATCCCATATGTGATGTAGATGATAAGGTCTATAGACCTTTTAAACTTTAACTTTAATTTCATCAAATGACTAGAATGAAGTTACATAAACAATGGAGAATATTCACATAGGTAGCAAAACCAAAGTCTTGCAATCTTCTGCACAAACCATCAAATGTATATTGTGCCAACCATGACAATTAGCCAATCCGATGATGCTAAGCAAATAAACAAATGTCATCATGTATACCATGTGTGCCATACCAAGTGTTCCATATACCTGTGATCATGTCAATCACCTTGAAACCTTGCATATACGTGTAGACATCCAAATTTGACCACTTTCATATGGTCAAATTTGCTCCCTTATTCGTCTACTTCATCAATATTAATTAAATGATTTATTTAATTAATATCTCCCCTCTCCCTAAGGTTCCTAAAGTATTTAATTTAACAATTGTTACCTTTCATCTTATCCTCTTTAAATTAAATAAACATATCAATTTATTTAATTTAGTCATTTGACCTTTTTGAATTAAAACAATTTAAAAATCTTCTTTTTCTCTCTCCTTGTCACATCCTCCATAACCCTCTTCTAATATGGATTAATTTAATTAATCCATGATTAGGATGTGCACACCTTAATCAGGATTAATGTCACATCCTCCATATTCTCTCACTCGCTTTTAATCCCTCATTAAATTTTCTTAATTATCTATTTGCACCACCTTAATCTAATCCTCTTGCTACATTTAGCATATCTTTTTGGTCAACCTTTACAATTTCCACATTTAGCCTATATCCTCTTCCCCATGTGAATTTAAAATTCACATTTATCCCTCCAAGACTCTCATCTTCCCCATGCAAGCTGTTAGGAGTTATAGAACTCCTCTTTTGTCACAATCAGTCACATGGGGTCAAAAACCTTCTATTATAAGGACCTTGTCTTATCCACTAGGTACTTTTCAACTTCTTTTATAAGAACCTTGCCTTATCCACAAGGTGCTTCTCATATGAATTTAAAATTCATATTTATTCTCCCAACCACCTTATCCCTTCCAATAATGTGAATTCACATTTATTTCTCCAACCACTTCTCTCTTCCCCATGGAGATTTTTGAGGAATACTAAAATTCCTCATATGTCACTTTCCTCTCATATGGAAACAATAAGTTTCTTTTTGAGGAAATCTTCTCCTCATCCCAAGATACTTGCAAATACCTCCACCTCACTTGTACCCTCTCCACCTCACCATGTCATTTTGCCATCTCATTTTCACATGGCAAGATGTGAGGGCTTGTGAGTTCTCAACTCACCATAGCCTTCCATCTTGGCCATGTTGGATCAATCTCAACCGTTCATTTCTCTAGAGAATTCCTCTCTTAAAATGAGAAATTTTCTCTCATTTTCATTCATTAGGTATTCACACACTTTTGCATTCAAGCTCTCAAGCATACTTGCATTCTTGAACCTCCATTGTTGCATACTTTCAAGCTTCCATTGCACTTGCATTCATCCATCTAACCTCCCACTTTGCTCATTGCATTCCTCATCTAGTTTAGCTCATTTTGAATCCGTCTTCATCCATCTTGCCATCCAAGGAGCATACAAAACATCAAAGATCCATGGGCCAACCAAGGAGCAACTTGAACAAGGTAAAAATCTACTTGTTTATCTTTATTTTGTTTAAGTTTAATGTAGCCCTATCTTGAGGTGTTTAGTGTTTTTTTTTTGCATTCTGTTTTGCATGTTTTAGAATAGGTTAAGAACACTATATCACAATACCTATTTGACATGATGCCAACCAAAGATGCCACTAGGGTCAACAAAGCATATGGCAGCTGAAGCTCTCCTCAACATGAATAGTATGCTTAGCACAAGTGGATGATCTGCAAATCTAGTTTTGATTAGTTTTGGTTTTGTACCCTTTCCATAAATTTGTACAAGAAAGATGCTAATGAAAATAGTTGATATAGTATACATGTTGATATAATGTATAGGCTGATCAAATACCTACTAAACATGAATGTATGTAATAGGCTATCTTCATGATTGTAGTAGGCTCTCCTCATGTATGCAATTGATGTAGTTGACATTGGGGCTGTGTAATTGGGAAGACTAGTGGCTTAAAGCTATAGTTGGTATATGCTTTGATATTGGTGGTCTTGGCAACAAATTATAATGTATTGTTTTGATGCTGGTTACTATATCTTTAATACAAAAAAAAATGTCACTGAAAGAAGGAATTTTTGAAAATACCTTTTCTTTCCCCCAACTTGTGAACTCTCTCCATAACTTTTTTCTTTCAATAATGAAAAACAATACAACTATAAGTTACTTGTTATCGTGGCATTTCTATAGATGGAATGAATGGTGAATTATTTTTAATTAATAATTAGATTTTATGGTAAGAATTTTAGAATTAAAACTTGTATTTTACTTATGTATAGAAACATTTCAAGAATTTTTTTTAATTAGGAAAATTCAATTATTAATAAAATCGTACAACTTGAATTGTGAATTATTATAATTAATAATATATTAAATTCTAAAACTTAAATAGTAACAATGTCATACTATATATTAAAATATATCGTAAATACATAACAAAATAGACAACTATATTCTAAATATTTTATATTATTTTAGCATAGTTAATCACTATTTTATTTATTATCACTTAAGAGTTGTTTTATTTTTTATATTATTTATTACATATTTTAAATATATCACAATTTCAATGGTTTTACTTATTACTTTATTAGTATTTAAGCATTATACATACAGTGTATATAAACAAGATCTATAACAAAATATCTTGTCCAATCAAAATTAAGGAAAAAAAAGGTCAGTTTGAATCCTTACATATCACAAATTTATCCTTAAATATAAATCCTAACCCATTATTTTAACTTGTAATTTAATTGTTTTATCTATATTTTTTATTTGTCTACAATTCTTAGAAAATAAATAAAATATAAACCATTAAATTTTAAAAATGATATCATGAGTTTCATAACATGATAATTTAATATAATTTTTAAATTTAAAATTATTATTATTATTTTTAAAACTCTATTATTTTTTGATGAGAGATTTTATATCTAACAAAAATAATATAACTAAAAAATATAAATTAGTAAAAAAATTTCAAATTTATTTCTAAAAAATTATAAAAATATAATTTTTAAATAATATAAAAAACAATTATAATTAAAAAAATAATAATTGCAAGTTTTTAAAAAGTTTTTATAAATACGAAATAAACTCTAACCTAAAACTACAAAAATATATATTCATGGCTATAAATATTGATGAAAGTAATAAAATTCTTAAAATGATTTTTTCAATTTATTAATAAATTATGACTACAAATTCTCTGATGCTAAAACTCCAAGTAAAGGCACTATGGTGTTAACGTGGCAGGTCTCAATATTTTAGGGAATACATTTGTTTTTCTTACTTCTTGTGAGTGTTTGTGCTTCGTCTATTCTCGGAATAGAAAATCTTGCCCAATAAAAATGAAGAGAAATTGTTTGTTTTTATATTCTATGTAAAAATGATCCGGCATTCATTTTACTCTTATTGTGAGTGTTTGTCCTTCCTCTATTCTCGGAATAGAAAATCTTGCCCAATAAAAATGAAGAGAAATTGTTTGTTTTTATATTCTGTGTAAAAATGATCTTTGTGGCATTCATTTTACTCTTATTGTGAGTGTTTGTGCTTCCTCTATTCTCGGAATAGAAAATCTTGCCCAATAAAAATGAAGAGAAATTGTTTGTTTTTATATTGTGTGTAAAAATGATCTGTGCCACATTCATTTTACTCTTATTGTGAGTGTTTGTGCTTCCTCTATTCTGGGAATACAAAATCTTGCCCAATAAAAATGAAGAGAAATTGTTTGTTTTTATATTGTGTAAAAATGATGTGTGGCCATTCTTTTACTCTTATTGTGAGTGTTTGTGCTTCCTCTATTCTCAGAATAGAAAATCTTACCCAATAAAAATGAAGAGAAATTGTTTGTTTTTATATTCTGTGTAAAAATGATTTCTTTGAACCATTTAAATTTTACAAACATTCAAGTGAATTTTTTTTTAATGTTTTTGATTGGTTTAAAGTATATAATTAATCACTAGTTAAACACTACTCCTCTACTATAATTCCATGACAAAAACTAATCATAAATTAGTAATCAAGATTTCTCGAAAAAATTATGTGCAAGTTTTTACATCAACATTTCCAATCATACTCCATGATCCATCATCAGGGTGATCCAAGTAGGATGATCCTGATAGAATATGATCCTAAACGTTGATGTAAAAACTTGCACACAATTTTTTCCACAAATCTTGATTACTAACTATCATAAATTGTAGAAATAGAATGTTATTAATAATCATAAATTAATAAAAAGAAAAAAGAGAAAAATTGCCCCGATTTCTATCTAGCCTGTGGTGGCAAATGCCCCCGTGAAGGCACTGACAATTTAATAATAATAACTAGGAGGGACATAAAGTGCATAAACGCAAGAAAATGGGGCGTTGCCCTAAAGCTACCCCGCACAGTAAAATATGATTTTTATATTTAGTGTGGCAGAGTTCCAAGTCCTCTGCTGGTTTTGACTGCATGGGCATTGGGAAAGTGCCTAGTGCATGTACATTGCGGCGTGCTGAGCCCTCCATATTTAGCGTATAAAACTTTAGGGTTCAGAGAAACACATCAACACCCCAAACTTGGACGCTAGATTTCAGGGGAAACCCCCAAAAAACCAAAAAAACAATAACAGAAACAACAGATTCAGAACACCACTAATTGCTGAAGCCTCGCTTCTCTGAGTTAGCTTGAGTGTTGTGGATCGATGGCACAGATGGGAGCTCCTGTTCAGCAGCAGGCTGGGGCGGCCAATGCTTCTTTGTATGTGGGAGATCTCGATCTCGCCGTCACCGAAGGACAGCTCTTTGACATTTTTAATCAGATTGCGCCCGTCGTCTCCATTAGGGTTTGCAGAGATCAGATCACACGTCTTTCCCTTGGCTATGCCTATGTCAACTACAGCCACTCCCAAGACGGTATGTTTTTCCCATAGTTATCCGATCGTTTGTACATTACACAGCATTTCATTTTTATATGTCGGAAATAGGAACTGGAAACGTTCTTTTTGTTTTTTTTGGTTTGTTTTGTTTTGATATGTTAAATTCGCTAGCCTTTATCGTGTCTCCGCACTAGTACTCAGCTTTGTCGGTTTGGGTTAAATTGGAGGTTTGCTGTGCTTTCTTCTCCAGCTCATCCCATTTCAGATGTTTTGTTATGGTTTTAGTGCAGTGGATTAAGTGCATTATTTTATATTATCTTACGTTTGAAAAATTCCTCCAGTTCTGCTAGAGATCTGCATGCATCATTCCAATGATTTACAGTTTTTTTTAGGTTCATTTACAGTTTGTTCCTATGTTCCACCAAGTCTCGGGGACAGGGGGATGTGGGGACGCGTTTTCGGACGGATTTTTTTTAAGGCCATTTTTGGGGACGGCTATATAAAAATATAGGGAAGTTTCAAATATTTTTATGATAACATTGATAAGGCATTCATCATATTGACTTACACACTAGAGAATCCTTAAAACACAGCGATAGAGTTCACATGAGAGTCCAACCAATTAATATTTAATTGCTTCCATAATTCATTGTCAACCTACAGCAGATCAAGCACAGGAGTACAATTGGGTCATTTGTTGGATCTGAGCAGCATACACATACACCCGCAGACTTGGACCAATCCTGGTCAGAGATTTTGCTGCTTGTCATCAAACCCTAGGTGTGCACAGTTGTTTTCAGTCCCGAGAAATCTATAGTGGCCAGTAGAGTGCAATTTAGTGTAATATTCAGGAAGCACTGAGGACTAAGCAAGCACACCTCCCCTTGTGACAGTTGGCTGCATTTGGAGATCATAAAGAGGGGCGATTAGGGCACAGCCTTCTGAGTGTTTCATGCCTCAAGCTACAGACTAGGTGGAAGAAACTACCAGTCATTCAAGGGCAGATCACCATCACTCACCTAGGCACATGTAACCTCCTACAATCTGTTATTGTTGAAGCTTATTGCCAGATCCAGGTCTCATAATTATCCCACAGAATTGAATGAACAGTACACTGAATGTAATAACTTGCTGTGTTTCATACTGTAATTGAATTTCCTGTTTGGAGCATATTTATACAACTCTGAGTTGAATGATGTGTCACTATTGTTGAAAACTGATTGCAATTTATAGTGACACATAAGCAATTACTTTTTTTTTAAGCTGTGTGTTTTTTTATTTAAAAAAATGATGGGAGCGACATGGGGACGGCCAGCTTGTACTGCCATCCCGGAAACATCCCCCCAAAAATTTGATTTTTTGGGGACGGCTAGGAAACGTCCCCAGCCGTCCCCACGTCCCCGAAACATCCCTGATGTGGGGACATGGCAAAAAATGCCTGGGACGCGTCCCCTTTACCACTGGTTTGTTCTAGTTGTCTTCGTCCTTCCCATAATGTATTGACTCTGGCTTTAGTCCAAGAGTTTAAGCGTCTGCTATTTTACATTTATAATGATAGGAAAATTCTGCTAGTTCTCTTGGAGATCTGCAAATGTCACTAATTATTTCCAATTGTTGAAGAAATATTTATTAATTTTATTTAGGGTTTGTTTTAGTTGTGTTTATCCCACCTGCTATACTCATAGGAGTTGGTTGCTGTTTTACCTAGTTTTAACACTGTTTTGTTGGCTAAACCGGACACAGCAAAATTGGATATGGTACGTGTCATAGAGTTCCCCAAAATCTGTAACAATAGAATTTGAAATTCGGCCAGCTCAACAAAAAAAGATAAAACATTCGTCCAAAATCACCCAAAAAAAATTGTGCCACTTGATTTTGCTCAACAACCCTGCAAAAAACCTATTATTTTTACCGCAGTCGTAGTTTTTAATGAAAAACATAAAATATTTGACATTTGTGAGGCTCTTTTCTTTGGATTTTCAAACCTGAGACTGGCAAAAGAATGGGTGGAAATAGAGGGTAAGTAATGGGAGGGGTGAAAAAAGATGCTCAATAGGGGGTGCTGCGATTGTTTCTGAGGGTGTGTACATAGGTTGCCAAGAGCGGGTGCTACGATTGGAATTTTTTCATTTATTTATAATATTTCTTTTATTGTTTTTTTTGTGTTTTTTAATTTTAAACATATTTTCTTAATTATTTTTGGTTTTATATTACTTTTATATTTCGTATTTAGATGTTTTGTTAGGTTTGAAGTTTTTTTTGTTATTTTTAATCAATTTTTTATTTTTATTATGCTTTCAAATATATTAAGCTTTCTTAACTTAATCTTAATTTTTACTAATATTTTATGTTTAGTTTAAAAGTTTTAATATAATTGTTATTAGCTTTTATATTTTTAGGATTTTAACTAAGTTTCATTTTAGTGCATTAATTTTTATTTTATATTATGATATTCTTTTTTATTTCTTCTTATGTTGAAGATAAAAACAAAAAATGCAGATTTTATACACTGTTTTTCTCTCAATTTTTATTGATTGACAAAGTTATCCCCAATTTAATTCCGTTGAACTAGAACTTGTACATCAACTTCGTGACTTGGTTATTGTGCTCAATTTCATCACTTTATTATGACTTATTGGGGATTTAGACATGGAGCTATGCTATGTAAGGTCTGTTTTTCTTAAACATGCAGAACAATCAAACATAAGCAACTAGGAAGAAATATGGAGATTCAAACACACACAAACTTTATTAACTTGCAGAATAATAAACAATTATGTGCCACTCCAGAAACTAGAACACGACAATAATAGGTACCTAACCCAATGAGAAAGAACCAGCCTATGTAGAGTCTCTTTGTGTTACAATCTACCCAATTCCCAAACTTATACGTCCTCTCTTAGTTCTCTATATGGAAAGCCTTCTCTCTTCTCACAATTCATCCTTGAATTTTTCTCTTCCATGAAATTTATTCTCATATAATAGTTTGAGTGAGATTCTTGTCCTTTGGTTAAAAATGATTTATGCCAAGTGTTGTCAGTTAGGTGTAACTGCTATAGTTAAGACTTTAAACCTTATGATCTTGCTTGTAACAACCACCACAAGAGTTGAATGTTAGCTATCATTCAATTGACATGTGGATTGATTTGATTCAATTATTGGAGAAGCGGATTTGAAGTCAACAAAATTTGTCCATGAAATGAAAATAGTTGATGGTTGGCGGCTAATTAGAATCACCCACATGAGAGGCTTGTGCATAGAACCTAAATTACAATAGGGATATGTAGAAACACAAAGATGTTGCATGTGACAAGGAAAGATTTACATGGATATAATCAGCCGTCCAGTGCCTTTGGATTTCATATTCAAAGATTGTGAGACACTAGGGATTTTGTACATAGGTTGCATGGAGATTGACAAATGATGCAAAGGTTTGTGTGGTAGACAAAAGTTTGCACACAAACTTGCACAATGATTAGAAATCACCAGCCAACTTGCATGGTAACATAGAGGGCTGCATAATTTGCACAAAAGCTTGCATAGAGGTGCATGAGCTGAATTCCGCACATCTAAAGCTTGCATGAGGCACACAAAATAACTCAATTTAATTGGAATTTACATAATAGATTTAACTATGCAAGGCTCAATAGTTGCATGGGGCCCAACAAAATTTCACCTCCAAAAGCACACTAGCACAAAACATAAAAAAAAGGCAAGTGCACACTAATTAAATTTGTGTGTGGTAAACCAAAACCAAGAAATAGTTTTGATTGATGCGAAGATTGGTCGACTCCGAGGATGCTTTTGTATCACACAACCTAGGTAAAAGGATTGTGAACATAACACTCACAATTAGGACAATGTGTAAGACTGATTCAGCCACCTAAGTTGGCTTACTTGTGCTTAAAAAATCCATGAGTCCTCTTCAAGTACTTTACCTATCCAACAAATAAGATATTATTTGTACTCACTCTATTGAGTTTTCTTGTCAATGCACGAGTCCAAAGTTTGCACAACTTTTCATTGCTTTTTAGGCACTTTCTTTCTCCAATTTGGTACCCCCTCTGGCTGTGTGGCATTTGATTTAGCTGACTCAAAACAAAGACATTGAATATTGGAGAGATATCAAAACCTTCTCATAGCGCAATCTATACAATTTTTTGAAATTTTCTCAAGACTCGACATAGATCTATCTTTGTTGGGCTTTAATTTGTTATATCTTCCTTTAGGGTAACTCTTTCTTCAAATGTGCCATGACTAACTTTCCCTTTGAGTAAGTCTTCTCCCTCTGAAGCTTATTTTCTTGCAACTTGTACTTTGTGCTGATTTCCTCTAGCTGTTTCTTGACTTGTGCATGAAACTCCTTCATTTGTCATGTGAAGTCCCCAACTTGTATGTTTATGCGCTTATCATCTTCCACCTTAAATAGACTAGTGGCAACTGGTGAAGACATTCCATAGACCACTTGGAATGGTGTCCTAGTTATAGACTTGTTCACTAAATTATTGCATGCAAACTCTGGTTGTGCCAATACAAAGTCCCACAATGTAGGCTTCTCCCTTATCAAACATTTGAGTAAGTTGTTAAGATTTCAATTAACAACCTTTGCTTATTTGTTCATCTATAGATGATATCCAAGACTATAACCGAGTTGCATGCTGAATTTCTTTCACAAAGTGTATAGAAATTGCTAAAGAATTTAATACCTCTATTTGATGTAATGCTCTATAGCAACCCATGCAACCACACTACCTCATTGAAGAACAAATTCACATCTTGATGCATCATTAGTTTTCTAACAAGGAATGAAATGCTCCATCTTAGAGAATCCATCAATAAACACAAAATTTGAGCCAATATCCTTTTTCGTGCATGTGCGCAACCCAAGGAGAAAATCAATGGATAGTTCCTCCCAAGGTCTATTTGGCATGTTCGATGGTTTATACAATCTAGTGCTTTGTGTGACTTCGTTCACTACTTGCAGTGTTCTAAACCACTCAACAAATTTGCGCACATCTTTGCAAGTTAGGCCAATTTTACGACACCAACATGGCCTATGTCTTATGAGCATCAAAGTAGCCTTTGATTCCTCCACTATGCAATTTGTGAATGAGGTTCTCCCTCATTGAACTTTGTGAGATGCATATTTGTTGTCTTCGGATCAGATACCCTCCTTTGGGAGTAGTCAACAAATGTGCCTTTGGCTTCCGCCCATGGTTCCATGTGTGCTCTCCACGCATCGGCAAAATCCAAATTTGTTGCATACAAATCTTCCATAATATTCATCATAGACAGTAAGGCTTGCTTTTGCTCAAAGTGTTTGGAATCTTGCTGGTTTAGCTAGTCCAATTATTCACTATAAAAGAGTAACCCTATAAATATTCTATCCACCTCATGTGCCTTTGGTTTAACTTTGGTTTGCCATTAATGAGCTTTAATGTTTGGTGGTTTCTATATATCACAAATCTTGTGGGTAACAAGTAATGTCTCCACTTGTGCAAAACTTGCAATATGGCATAGAATTCATGGATGTAGACAAATTACTTCTGCCTAGCCTCATTCAACTTCTTGCTAAAATATGTGATTGGCCTACCTTCTTGACTCAACATAGCGTTGTTTGTAGATCCATTGGCATCACAATCTACTTGGAAATCTTAACTAAAATCAGGAATCATCAACAAGGGCTCTTGGGTCACCTTTCTCTTCAAGAGTTCAAAGTTCTTAGCAGCAACAGCTGTTCAATTGAATCTGCCCTTTCTCATGTGTTAAGGATGTGTGCAAATCCCACTGAAGTTTGTGATGAATTTTTCGCAGAAGCTGGCCAATTCATGGAAACTTCTAATCGAGTGTTTTATGCCACTCCTTTCACTAATTGATATGTTCTTCGTTGCTCAACAAAGCACATGTCTTTGCAAGTTAGGCCACTAGTATTTCTCCTCCAAAATGTCATGTGCCTTATTTGCACTAGTGTGGTCCTTGAGTTCGCCACTAAGCAATTTGCAAATGAGGTTCTCCATCATTGAACTTTGCAAGACATATAATTCATATCTTTAGAAAATTAGAACATGTTGTTCTCTTGCACGAAGTAGTCATTAAATGGGCCTTTGATTCCAATCCATGGTTCCATGCATTTGCAAAATTTGGATATGTTACATACAAATCCTTCACCACTTTCATGCCCAATTAAGTCAACGGTTATAGTGGACAATATTGGTTGCCTCCTACACATGTTCACAATCTTGTTGGTTTTGCAAAATCTGTACTTCACTACAAAAGAGTAATATTGTGGGTATTCTACCCACGTCATGTGCTGTTGGTTCAACTTTGCTTAACTGTTAATGAACTTCAATGCTTGCTGATATGTGTATAACACGATTTCTTTGGGCAACAAGTAATGCCTTCACTTGTGCAAAGCTTACAATATCGTATAAAATTCTTGGTCATAGACAATACCTCTGCCTAGCCTCATTCAATTTCTCACTAAAATAAGTGACTGAGGTGTATCATCTTGAGATTCTTGACTCAACATTGCATCAATTGTAGTTTTGTTGGCATCACAATCTACCTGGAAAACTTTTCCAAGATTAGTAAGTGCCAACATAAGCTCCTCAGTTGCCTTCCTCTTCTAGAGTTCAAAAGTCCTGATAGCAACAACTATACAATTGAATCTGCCCCTTCTTATGCATTGTAAGGATGCACAAATCCCACTGAAGTTGTTGATAAACTTTTTTAGAAGCTTGACAACTCATGGGAACTTTTAATCTTTGTTGCATGCTTTGGATTTGCTCGCTCAACTATTGCCTTGACTTATCTATGTCCATCTTTCGTCTGTCTTGAGATATAATAAATCCCAAGTATACAAATCCCTTTATTTGGACATGCATTTCTTTAGGCTTATGCGCAGTTTCTCTTTCTTGAGCTTTGTGAATACTTGTTGCACATGTACAAGAGGCTCTTCCTTTGTATTGTTGAACATCAAAATATGATTTAAGTATTATGATCACAAGTCCAAAAATGGTCTTAAAATCTCGTTTGCCAACCTTATTATGTAAGGATCTTCCTTCATCTTGTGAATGTCTATTCCATGTGTGCAAGAGGGTCTTTGTCTTGTTGAACATCAAAACACTATTTAAGTATATGACCACAAATTTGCCAAAAAATGGTTTTAAAATATCATTCATCAACCTTATGGATGTGCTAGGCGCATTTGTCAGCTTGAATGGCATCACTCTATCCATTCAGACAAGCTGCCTTTAGTTTTAAATTTGTTCTTCCATTCATCACCCTCTTGGATACATATTTGATGATATCCACTCTGAAGATCAATATTGGAAAAGTAGTGTGCTCTGCTAAAATATTCTTGAGATCATCCATTTGTGGTGACAAAAACCTATACCTGATGATCTTGCTTATTGTGTAAGAGATTGTATACATCCTTCTCTCTCTATCCTTCGTGAGATTGTAGAAAGATGTCCTTTCCTGAATCAGGCCTTGTTCCAACAATTCTTTTATCTGTTTGTTCAATTCTGTACTCATGTTAGGACTCATTTGATGTGGTGCCTTGTTCAACAAATTGGAACCTACGAGCAAATCTATATAGTGCAGCAAATCCATATAGTGTCATGTATTGTGCATTGATGATAACCCTTCTGGGATTCTGTTGCTGATCACATTTGTAAATTCTTTGAGCAACGTGACAATCTCTTTACCCTCCAAGCACAACTTCTCTTCCTTTTATGTGGGCTTAACTATTAGTGTATGGTAGTCTTCCAAGCCCCTCCCCTTCTTGAGAAACTCTTTTGCTGATAACTCTTGTGCTGATAACTCTTTTGCTGACAACTCTTGTGCTGATAACTCTTTTGCTGATAAGCTCATTTGTTTGTTCCTCTGAATATAATCTTTTTGAGCAAAGTCTCACCACATGCCCTTTCAACTCCATGGTAGTTGTACTTGCTCTCTTGGGGTCCTTGATTGATTCAAAATCAAACTATTTTTCAAGCTTAGTGATCCAATTCATTAATTGTTTTGGATTTAAGCACCTTTGATCAAGACCAGGAGTGTTACACAAAGGAGGTTTCCTTATCTATGAGTCCGACCAAAAACTTGCTGAGGATTCATCACCTAAATCCCATGACTATTTGGAGGTAATAAAATTATGAGAGTTGATTATGTAAATTTCCAGATTGAGGATCCATTATGCTAGGAAAGAACCCCATGAAGTAGGGGAAGAATTTTCTGAGAAATAACAGCTGTCGATTTCTGAGTCGCAAGAAGGCTTATCTTCATTAAAAAATATTTTAGGCTTCCAGGAATGACTTGAATGGGAACCCCACAGAGTGCCTCCCCTTGTGAAAAGGACGACTATAACTCTCTCAACAAGTGCTGGCTATGTGGGCAATCTTATGAAAGCCATGCTTACTCATAATTGACTTCTTGAATAAAGGAGTGAGAAAAGAGAGAAGAAATCACCTTTTTTAGGAGGGAAGGTCCAAATCCCACAAGATCTTGATCGAGGCATAAACCGTTTGTGGTTTTTCTGATGATCTTAAGTCCACTTCATGCACTTTCCCCAAGCTGAGACCAATTTTATTGAGACTGCTTTTATTGCAGAACTCCAGATGGAGTCTCAATCAATACAACCAAAAGAAGATTTCTGTCAGAGGATTAGAGAACAAAGCACAAATGTTAGGTTGTTCACATGGCTAGATCTTGATCTCCCAATCCCAAAACAATTGAGAAGGGGCATCAAAGTGCCTCTTGTTGAGACTGAGTTGGGAACAGAAGCACAAGAAGGCTCTTGGGGAGGAAAAAGATTGCCGCCTCACTTCTTCACTGCTCCTTAGAGCAGGATCTAATCTCCTCAACAAAGAGCATCTTCTCAGTAGAGAACCATCAGTCCCTACACAAGCCTATAACCACCATATTAAGAAGAGATTCAAACTCCAAAATTGCCTCCAAGTTAGAAAGATCCTCCATTGGAGCGTTGTCTGCCACAAAAGCCATCCTTGGCAATCGAAAAGAGCCATAATGACCCTTTCCCAAAGCCTTCCGTTCTCAAGATTGAACCTGTTCATCATTAACAAACTTTTCCTTCATAAAACCCTTCAAACTTGGGAGGTCAAGTTCTATGCATGAGGATTCAAAATCCTGCTGAACCAATGGTGGAAGGCCAAGATCCTTTCCAGAAGCTTCTGAAGGCTTCTTAACCTTGCATGATGCTTGGTATGAACTGCTTTTATCTCTCCAGTTCTGATGAAAACCCTTACAATGGACACCTGCAGTGTGAATCATTTTTTCCCTGATGAAAACCGGCTCGCACCATGTTGTTTTTAAGTTCATATTATTAGATTGATATTTTGACATATTTGTTTATTTATTTCTCATTTTGAAGATAAAAATAATAAAAAATTGTAGATTTATATGCATTGAACTTAATCACTATTTTTTCTCAATTTTTATTGATTTGATGAATTTGTTCCAATCTTATCATTAGAACTCAACACAAACATGAACCTTGTGACTTAGTTGTGCTCAATTTAATCACTTTATTGTGCTTTCTTGGGGACTTAAAAGTAGAGCTGCACTGTGTAAGGTCTTGTTTTTTAAGCATTGAAGCTCATCTCATTTGGCATGTTCTGGTTGTGGTTTGAGAAAGCTTACTTTTATATTTTATTTTTTTAAATAGAGAAAATTCCTACTTTTCTTTCATGGTATCTGTGAACATGCAAGATTTAAGTTTTGCTAACAACATATGTTGCTACATGGACATCATGGGTTTGATGACGAAATATGGCTTGAATTGTTAGGCTAATGATAATCAATCAATTTGTGCATGCTTTAACCTGGGGAAATTTACTTATAATTTTCTATCATTTAGAAATGGAAACTGCCTCAAACTCCAACAAAGGGTTTATAGGCATGTGACCATCATTGAAGTTCCGAGTTTGTGTTCAACATTCATAAAATATCTGTATGACTTGGTAGCTTTCAGCAGTTACTTTTACGCTTATAAGCCAAGGCTGAGGGTATCCAATGCATTAAATCACCCATGAATTGCAACTTAGTTTCTTCCATTCAGGTGCACTGTATTATAGGAGTGGATGTGGTAATTTACCCAAATCAAATACATAGCATGTCTGTTGAGGGTTTGAATTGGCATCTTTGCTATGAAGGGCCACTGTTTTACAGCTTGAGCACATCCCACTAGACAATTTTGCAGATGTTTAACCAAAGCTTATTTATTTATTAGTAAATGCTTGTTATTGTGATTGTCAACACAGTTTCCATGGCATGTTCTGTCTCTTGTTATTTCATATTTTTCATGTTCGATAAACGGTAACCAAGTTCATGCCCTTGATGACACATTAATGCATTGGTATCTTTAGTTCAATGATGATTTATGATATGTTTAAATAAAATCTGAATCTTCTTTTTTTCTTTTTGCATTTGCAGCTAGCCGTGCTCTGGAGCTTTTGAATTACACTAGTGTTAATGGTAAGCCAATGAGAATAATGTTTTCCCATCGTGATCCAAGCATTCGTAAGAGTAGCTCTGCAAACATCTTCATCAAGGTGAATATTTATTACATTAAAATTTTAACCTAGACTGCAGATTTATGTTTATTATTCTTGCTACAGCATAATGATTGAAGATTTATGTGTTAACCTTCATGTTGTTATTTGTTTGCAGAATCTGGACAAGGCAATAGATAATAGAGGATTGTATGATACATTCTCTACTTTTGGGACCATTCTTTCTTGCAAGGTGGCTACAGATAACAATAGCCAGTCCAAAGGTTATGGTTTTGTGCAGTATGACCAAGAAGAGGCAGCACAGAGTGCCATTGAAAAATTGAATGGCATGTTGCTTAATGGCAAGCAGGTCTATGTTGGTCTGTTTGTGCGACGCCAAGAAAGAGAGCGATCAATGGGTACTTCCAAGTTTAGCAATGTTTTTGTGAAAAACTTATCTGACACAACTACAGATGAAGACTTGCAAAACGTTTTTAGTAATTTTGGCCCTATCACTAGTGCAGTTGTTATGAGGGATGTGGATGGAAAATCCAAAGGCTTTGGATTTGTTAATTTTGACAATGCAGATGATGCGGCTAATGCAGTTGACAATTTAAATGGAAAAACTTTTAATGATGATAAGGAATGGTATGTTGGAAGGGCACAGAAAAAGGCTGAAAGGGAGGCAGAATTGAAATCCAAGTTTGAACAAGAAAGGAAGGCAAAAATGGAAAAATTTCAGGGTGCTAATCTTTATCTGAAGAATCTGGATGATTCAATTGATGATGAAAAGCTAAGAGAATTGTTTTCTGAATTTGGCACCATAACATCTTGCAAGGTAGGTCTTGTCATGTCTATGATGTTGAAGTTCCACTCATTGTATTATTTGCTTGTGAATTACATTGTTGTTAAATTCAGCTTCTGTAGTTTCTTATGGAAAAGCATTTTACTTAAGTGTGTATCTAATTCTTTCTAAACCTCATGCCATTTTTCGTTAGGTTATGAGGGACCCCCAAGGTCAGAGCAGGGGATCAGGATTTGTGGCTTTTACTACTCCAGAAGAAGCCATGCGTGCTGTAAGATGTTTTTTATTATCATGTCAGATGCTTTGTTTGAATTCATAGTATCTAAACAGACCTTCCTGTGTGATAGCTACTGTGGAGCATAGTGTGGTTTTTGATGAGATGCATTTGTCATAAATTACAGGTTGCTGAGATGAGTGGAAAGATGGCTGGAAGAAAACCCCTTTATGTTGCCTTGGCTCAACGAAAGCTAGAGAGAAGGGCGAGACTGCAGGTATGTAGGGTTGTTCTTGTGGTAAAAAGTTCAAGATTTCTGTATTGACTTGCTAGATGCACAGAAGATATAAGTGCCAGCATACTGTGTAAATACTTGATCTGTTGTCATGCCAGGCTCAGTTTGCTCAGATGAGAGCTCCAATGGGAGTTACTCCTGCAATACCTACCAGTTTATCACCATATCATCCTGGTGCTCCAAGGCTTGCGCCACAGCAACTGTTCTATGGTCAGGGTCCTCATGGCCTGATTCCTCCACAGGTAAGTATTTGGGCTGTGTCTAACTACAAGTACTTAAAATTTTGAAATCTAGGGAGATTCTTTGGCTAGAAATCTCTGATTATTGTAATTACTTACAGCCTGCAGGTTTTGGTTATCAACAACAGTTGCTACCTGGCATTCGTCCTGGAATGGCACAGATGCAAAATTTTATGCTCCCTTTTCAATTGCAGAGGCAGAGCCAACAAGGACAAAGAATGGGTGGAAGAAGAGGCGGGGCACAACAAATTCAGCAACAGCAGCAGCAACAGGTACTCAGTGAATTGTTTTTTTCAGATTTGATATGCTAGTAATCACTCATGTTGCATTATTTTTTTATCACATGGGAAATGCATCATGGACAACTTAGAATACTCTTGAAACTTAGAAGTTTTACCCGAGAGGACAAATTTTATCAAAATCCACTGAGGCTTGCATCCAGCCTGTACTGATGTAACCTGCACTATTGCAAATGCATTGACATGTGAAGCATGGCCCACAGGGCTTGAGCCCATCATGAGCATGGAAATTGCTCTGCCATA
>VDFB02019190.1:0-42562 GCA_007258455.2 Sequoia sempervirens | reverse complement strand
GGTTGGGGAAAGAGTCTCTTTATGATTAGCTTTTCATGTTGGCTCTTTGTGAACTATTGTTCTTATACTTGATTTTTTTTTTATGTGGGTTTTAGCCTTGCACTGTGGAAATTGTTTTCTTATGGAGATCTAGTGTGAGATGGTGCATGCCTCACTTTATGTGATTACTTATATGGCTTTGCTAGTTTGTGCAAGTTGGATTACCTAGTTAGTGACTGTGAGTCTTTTGTTGCTAGTAGGGAGAGTGGCTTCCCATGGGGGCCGGAGCCCTAAGTGGTGTCTAGGGTAACTCGTGTGGAAGTTGTGTTAATTCAGTGATAACCTAATAAATAGTTAGGGGGTTGGGTAGTACTCACATTAATAAAAGATAATGGATGCCTCTCTCATGGCTCAAGTGCTTGTTTAGGCTTGAGATGAGACAAGAAGGCCTGGAATGGAAAAAATAAACTACTATTCTCAAGGAAAGCATGTTGATTTGGTGTACATAGGAATGGGGGTCGTGGATCGTTGAGTTTGCTAGGGTAACTCAAGATGGGGGTCGTAAAGACCTAGGAAGATTCATTGGCAACCTATATCAATCCACATGACACTTCTTCCCTTTAGTAACCTTTCTTCCTTTTTGTTTATTTTTCTCCCTTGTTGTCTTCATAAAATTCTAGAAGCTGCTGTTTTATGTTTCCTTTGTTTGTTACCTTTGTATGTGGGAGTCATGATAGCCTATGTCTGTTTGACTTTTTTATGTTGTGGGTCCTTATTGTCATCTCTTAGCACGGGGGGTGGCCTTAGGATTTGTATACACCTGAAAATGGTCATCGCATTCAATTAATTAAATACAACCTATTTGATTAATACTTCAACTACATATAAATAAGGTCTTACTTTATTTATATTGTTCACTTTCCTTTTAATTCTCCTAATTCACATTCTCCTAAATTAAATAAATAAAAAACCCTAAATGTGTTTATTTAATTAATCTTCCTTAATCCTGATTAAGAATTAGAGCACATGTCTACTACATTTTCGTGTGCCACTTCACAAAGGTCACATGAAAATAAATAAGCCTAATTATTAATTAGAATTATCCTTACACACTTCCACCAATGAGAAAAAGCACATGGCTTTATTCCCCCACACTTCCAACAAATTTGGAGCACATGGGTCTTTGTTTTACATACTTGGAAATCCCATACATTTGGCATGCTTCCAATTGGTCAAGGGATTCTCGCTCACACATGGCATGTTGTCCTTGGTCAAGGGGACAACATCCTGATTCCTTTCATCTCCACCGCCTATCTTGTCTCCTTTGAATTTGAACCGTTGATAGGTGCCACCTCAAAAAATGCTTGAGAAATTCTATAAATACACCCCTTATCCTTTGCATTATCATCCACCTTTGAGTAATGTTATAATGTTGGTTTTGAAACATAAATTGAAATAGTGTTATAATGCCATTCTTTCATCCACATTTTAAGTATTAAGTACCATGCAGGTTTTCTCTTTCAGAGGAGCTTGAGCTATGGAGTCTGATGGTTTCATTTTGGGCATCATATTAATTTCAGTAGTATCTCTATCTTAGATTAATTGCTCATATAGTTACATTTTAGGTTGTTTTCTCTTTGTTGCATCGGAGCATATGCATAACTCATGGATAGCCTACTCAGAAGTTGGTATATCATCTCACTCACATCATCTCCAATTTTCTCATCTATCATCAACATCATCCTTTGTTTATCGTTGCATCCATTATCCTTTCCATCATTTTGTTTCATTTAAGAGCATACCACTAATCATTCCAGCACACATTTGCATACCACTAATCCTTCCACCACACATTCGCACATAGAAATCATCTTAGCTTGCATACTAAGCATCAAATCTCATTTTCTAGGTAGTCATTTTAACAACCTTTGTGCCCATAGAAATCTAAGGGCCAAACGGTTTAATAAATCTCTAGAATTAAAGAACAATGATACATATTTGAAAGGTTTTATTGTATTGCGAATAAATTAGTTTTACTTGTTTCAAACTTTGAATGTAAACCATCTCATTAAGGTTTGTGTTGATATTAGAATAACTCACTCTACACATTTGACACACGCACAGGGTCCACATGGTCAGGTGGAACGTGCTATGCACTCCATTGGGTTCCTAGTTGAAGTTTGTGATGCATGAAGTTGAACCATTTGTAGTGATTCCAGAGCTTTACTAGATTTGGAGATAATAATCATTTCAGTTGTACCACATTATGTAAATTGGTGAATCCTTCCCGTTTTATGTTGGGAAGCACAAATGTATTATTGTAATCATTGAAACGATGTATATTCATGTAATAAATGTGATGGATGTATTCTTTGGTATTATCATGTGATCACAGATGGATGTTCATGTAATGTTATGGATGTTTGTACATTCATTTATTCTATATAAAGGTTTTAAATGAATACTTGTGAGTAGATTATCATTGTTATGGGAATTGAGTCATGTTAGGAATGTTCACAAGTAATGCAGTAATGTTACCCCAGAGGACTAGATAGATGATGTGTGTGTATAGTTTCATTATTAGTGTTGTATGTAAATTTTACACTTCATATTAGTTTTACTTTTTCTTTTTTTTAAATTGTGCTATAATTGTTAGTTGTCGTGTTGTCCTTTGGGGTTTGTGTGGTGGGGCGTTACACTGTCTTACAAGATTTTTAGATTAATCAAATTTCTAACCATGTAGAAAGATAATAATAATAAAGAAAAATCTCTTCATTATTGATCAACTACAGAATAATAATAAAGATAAATTTCTTCATTATTGATCATTTGTAGAACAATTATAATAAGGACAAATTATTTTATTATTGATAAGACCGACATGACTTGTAGAATGAAAGGAAAATAAGAGATAGATAAGTAGGAAGAATTTTCCACGGCGTGTCAAATTATGATATTGTTAGCAAGATTCAACCATGTAGTTTTTGAGTCAAACTCATTGACCCATGGGTCAATGAGTTTGAATTGAAAACTACACGGTTGAATCTTGATAGCAATATCATAAAATAAGAGATATTCAACACAAAATGTTGTTGCTACAATTAGTTATAGTGTCCCTTCTGGAAGAGGTAGATACCTGTTACAACACAAAGCCATTTTGATTTAAACCAATTAGACCATACATAAAAGCACCAAGGATTAGAGATGTGGTCAAAGTATAGAAGAAGAACAAAATCCAAATGACCAAAAAATTTGATAATGCTTCTATACTGACATATATTGTCTAGTTGGGCATAACCGTACACCATATAGAATGGTGTAGATTCATCTTGATAATATGTAGAATAAATCTACACATATTGTATGGTGTAGTTGTGTGCCTAGTAATCTACTTAAAAAGTAGTGACCTCTGGAACATAAAAACTAAAAAGACTCAGTTATATATTGAATTTAACAAGGAAGAACAATAAAGCACAATGATGCTACCAAATACCTTTCAATAACAAATTATTAGCACAACAAAAAGGAAAATTTATGCTAGTCATGTAACTTTAGAATTGCTCAAGTACAATAAGAATACTTCCAACAAACAAAAATGTAAAAATATTATAACATGTTCATAATAAGGTCATCTATAATTATTGGATTGATATTTTTTTAATTGTTACTAAGTGTGTTTACTTTGTATATTTACAACAGGTGTGCATTTAAAAGCACAAAGAGCATCTATAAAACATACTTAAGTACCATAAGTTTCACAAGTAAGATATTCCTTGTTTTTACTTTTATATCCATTGTGTATTTTTATATTGTGCATAAAATGAAAGAAAAAATTTAATAAAAAAAAATTGCATACTATCATAGATGTAGATAATTATGAATCAATGCATAGTAGTGAAGAAAAAATAATAGAAATAGTATTGAGAAACAATCAACTTTTTAGAATAAGTCCATTTTTATACAACATAGGCAATTGCCTTTTTGACTCTCTGCAACTACTATTAAATATGAGGTTCAATTTTGTAGAATTATGAAACGGTACCATTGATCATTTTCAAAATTGCCTAGAAAGATTTGATCTCGAAGCTTTATTTTTATATATATGAACTAGATCTCCAAACGTTGAAACATTTGCATGGAGTTACTGATGTTAATACATACCTACAATGTATGAGACTATCTACAGTTCAAAAACTAAATTGTAATGACTATGGCCTTTGGGGGGAATTATTTTGTATTAAATGGCTAGTGAAGTGGTAATATTCAAATATGCATTTGGTCTTTAACAAGCAAGAGGAATTATTTGCACTTCAATGAAAATTCATAAAATAATACATATTCAATTATGTTCCATGATCAAAATCCTACTAATGGACACTTTGAGCCACTAATCTCAAAAAATAAATCCATATGAACAACAAATTAACCAATCTAAACACTCCAAAATAAATTGTAATTCAAACAAAAAAATGCAAAGGATGTGTCAACAACTTCAATGTCAGATTTGTGTAACCATAGAATATCAACATCAAAATCTGAATTGCATAGTATCATAGATGCAAAGAATTATGAATCAATAAAGATTCATGAAGATATGTCAATTGACATAGTATTGAAAAATAATAACATTTTAAAACTAATCCCATTTGTATACAACATAGATGATTTCCTTTTTGTCTCTTTACAATTATTGTTACACATGTAGTACACATCTATGGAACTAGGAATGGAACAATTGACCATTTTCTAAATTGTGTAGCAAGAAATTATCCTAAAGTTTTATTTTCATGTAGATATGAACTAGACCCCCAAACATTAAATGTATTGTGTGGAGTTAATGATGATAGTACATATTTACGAAGAATGTGAATATTTGCACTTCTAAATCCAGGTTATAATGAGTCTAACCTTTGGAGAGACTTATTTTGTATTAAATGGTTAGATATTCAAATATGTATTTGGTCTTTAGCAAGGAAAAGAGAGTACTTTCATTTCAATGAGAATTCACAAAGAACTACATATTATATTTTGTTCCATGATCAAAATCCTACACATGGGCATTGTGAACCACTTGTCTTGAAAAAGAAAAATCCATTTGATCAAAACACTGACTAAACTAAACAATTAAAAAAAAAAGAAAATTATTGTGTATAGGAAAATTCAATAAGTACATTAATGTCCAAACTATGCAAAAATACATTAGATCAATGTCAAACTGTGGTAAAATTCTTTTTAACACTAAAGCTATTTTGGCAAACAATGAATATGATGGTGAATGTCTTAGACGATACATGGCTCAATCCTTTTGCAATGAAATGCTACATAGAGACAAAGTGACAAAGGATTGCCTCAAAACATGTCTCAACTATGACTTGGTTAATAGTTCTGATGTGACAAATTGGAAAACATTTAAATTGCAAAAAATGGAAACCCATTTGAATAAAGTGGAATTGAAGGATGTAATTTTTGTCTTCAATGGCTATCTTACATTTTGGAAATAAAAATAAAAGTTTTTCCAAGAGATAATAACATGTCTTGTAAATAATATTGCAAATGTGTCAAACCAACAAAATTATACAATATGATGTGTTACAAAGTTACTAACATGCATACACATTATATGCCATGCAGAGTAGAGATAATAATGACAAATGAAATTTATACAAAAGAATCACAAAAAACGAAAATGATTAAAAATAAAGATTAGTTCGGTACAAAACAAAATAACCATTTGAAACACTAAACACGTGCAAAAAATCCAGCAAACACCCCACAACACAAACGCCTTGATTGAATCTTCCATAACCCACCATAAAATTAAACAACAACACGCGAAGAAAACCGAAATGCACAAAAGTAACAATCTAAAACACACAAACACCAATAGGAATGTCATATTGAAAATAGGAAATATTATCAATCTCAATTGATGTGCATAAATCTTGCAGCCAACTAATTTAAAAATTGTCTGCCAAATTTACAAAAAGAAAAGAAACGTACTAATCACTTTATTAATACCAGAAGAATCTCCTTTTGAAAAAATGAAATCTTGTGATAAAAAACTGCAAAACAAAAACCAATTAAACGCAAACACCAGAAACATTAAACAAAACAAGTCACAATAATACCGCTACACTCTTTAACTCGAGAAGAAAGACCATTTCCCTCCAAAATCATTTCTAATCTAAATCCGGAAAGATCCAGACACAAAACATCCTAAATTGGACTGTTCAGAACCATTAGCAACGTGCCAACAGACATGAAACATTGATACGTGTTAATCCTTTCCAGGTCTAACTGATGAAACACAACTTGCTATCATCTTAAGATGCCAATTACGCAAACGACACCAAAAGGAAGAGCACAAACCAAAATGTCATTATGAACTTCAACGAACTGTGAAAACAGCTCATACAAAACGAAAACATCAAATCGAACAAGAACTGGCGCATGTGATACATCTAGATCATCGAAGAACACATCATAACTATTGACCCTTCATCATGATAGAAGATCTACGACAACCGACAAACGATAATAACAACAATAACATGGAAATAGAAACAAACACCTTAAAACATGGATTTACTGAGTCAAGAACTATACATTGTATAGAAGACAAAATCATTGAAATAACACCAATAGAAGGAAAACAACCACTTGGAATATTTAAAAACAAATATTTAGAAGAGATGAACTTTCCAAAACTATTTTTTGGATCTAGCCACATGATGAAAATATTGATAAAACATTTTCATACCAAAGAATTGCACAATGGGAATTAAAAAATTCAAGTCAAACATTTGCTTATCATACCACCGACTTATTTTTTAAAACCATCAAAATTCTAATTGGCCAAGTTTTCTCTACATTATGGATAAGAAAATGCAAAGCAAAATTAAAAGGAAGAACGTTGCTAGCAAAAGACGTCAAGCACAAACCAAACCTTGAAAAATATTGCAATTAGATAGTTGATATGTAGATTTTTTTAAAATAAGAAATTTGCTTGGCTATTTGCAACATCTAAAGAAAAATGTTTTTGCGATGATACAACAATTAGGACCATCAACTTTTTGCAGAGAAAAATTGGCAACCACTAACAAAAACATTAAAAGAATTGTACAATACACATCATAAAAAATCAATAGAAAGCCAAATTGATATACTTAACAAGATTAACATTTTTTATTTTATTAAAAAGGATCCAACCACTTGTACTTGCTATTATAAACACAGGATTAATGCAATGAAACAATTACTATTTTTAGACGAAACATTTTTTAGAAAGATATTGGACTATTTTTCAATCATGAATTTTCAAAATTAAGGAAATGAACATACCACTTCATGATACGGGTTAAAGATGCACCAATTTATGGAAAAGATAATAATACTAGCATTGAACATTTGGTTGACAAATATCTAACTTGCACTATAGAAAGTTTGAATGAACAAATAGCTAAATTACATATTCATCACCATACTAGATAGTGCAGAAAGGCTCAAAAAAAGTGTCGCTTTGGTTTTCCACAACCACCAATGAGAACAACAACAATACTGGAACCATGCATTGAGGAAAAAAAACATTTATCTTGTTGAAAAACTTAGATCCACTTTAGAATTTTCAACTTGTGATTGTTCTATATCCTTTAAAGATTTCCTATCAAACATAAGCATGAATGAAGAAGAATACATATTAGCTATGCAATCTACATTAGTTAGATTGACAATATTTTTGAATAGAAAACCAGCTCACATATGGAACAATACATTTTCAAAACAAATTGCACATCTATGACAAGCAAATACAAATGCACAATTTGTTCTTAATGCATATGTTGCAACAATGTATTGTAGCACGCACATGAAAAAAAAATAACTCAATCACAAATGCACATTTAACAAGATATGCACAGACTACAAAGAACATAACATTGATGCAATAAAAATGATAACAAAACTTGGCAATGCCTTACTGAACCTATAACAAATGTCTACTCAACAAGTTGTACACATTATGCTTTCACTTCCTCTCAACTATAGTTTAAGAAAATGCAAATTCATAGATACATCAACTGCTAAAAATCGTACATTTATTTTAAAAAGCTCAAAATAGCTAAAAAATGAACCAAATGAATCACAAAATGTTGGTTGTAAAAGTTTAATTAACCATTATATTGCACAACCTATAAATTTGACAAATCTTTGTTTAGCAGAATTTCTCACAGAATACACAATAGAAAAGGGAGAAGTAAAACGAAGAAGTAGACCACAAATTATTCAATTTATTAGATACAATAAACATGTTGACCTTGAAAACTATTATAGAGAGAAACTTCTACTACATGTTATATTTTCCAATAATGAAAACATATTTAAAGAAGGCTTCACAACATGGAAAAATGATTATGCTATGAGAGAAAAAATAGTACAAATTAACCAAACAAAGTATACATACAATATAAATGAACTATGGGGTGATATGGACAATGCTATTAATAATGTTGACATTGAATTTGAAATTTGTACACATAGAAACTATGTTGAAAACTTAACTATTGAATACAATGAAAAATATAATTTGCAATTAGATTTGGACACAAAAAATTTAATGTCTACAACAAACAAGTAAAAAAATAACTTTTGAAATAGCTAAACATCCACACTTAATTGACAATACTAAATACTACAATGTATGAAGAATGTTAAACAAAGAGAAATAAGCCATAGTAAAGGAAATACTAAGAAAATATACTTTGAACCATTGCACTTGTTTCTAACAGGAGGTGTTGGGATAGGGAAAACTATCACTGCCAAAGCTATATACCAAGGCCTACTTCATATATACAACAACTCAATTGATAGTGATCCAGATAAGACAAAAGTATTTTTACTTTCATACACAGGGAAAATAGCTCACAATATTGGAGGCACAACTTTGCACTTTTCACTCTTCATACCATTTAACAAATCCACTTCAATTCCATTGAGCTTAGATAGATTGGATATATTGATAAAAGAATATCAACAATTATGTCTTATCCTCATAGATGAAATCTCATTAGTTGGAGAAAGATTGTTATGATACATAGATAAAATATTGTGCAACATAATACAAACACCAAATAAACATTTTGGTGATTTAGACATTATTTTTTATGGTGATTTTTACCAAGTAGAACCTATACATGACTACCCAATGTTTCATAATCTAAAAATAGATACTGAGCTAGTACCATATAATTTTTGGGTCCAACAAAACTTCAAATGCTACAATTTACAAACAAAAATGAGACAAAAAACCAAATCTTTATCAAGGTTCTAAACAAAATACGAATAGGTTCTCAAACAGGTAATGAAATAACATACTTAAATAACAATTGCTTACATTCTACACCTACAGACACAAAATTCCCATTTCTTTTTTACAAGAGAAAAGATGTCAATGAACACAATCAAAATATATTATTATCACTTCCTGGACAACTAATCGCAATCAATACAATTCATGAACATGACAATTTTGTTAATGTAGAATATTTGTACAAGCATAATGCAATTCTACCAAACCAAATCCTTCTAAAAATAGACATTGTGGTTGAGATTTATGGTGGTAACTATGATACACATTATGATCTTGTAAATGGATCAAATGGGATATTCAAATCATATACACAACATGCTGACATGGACATTATATGGATTGAATTCAATGATCATCATATTGGAAAATCTCAAGCTCCAAAATTTTCACATATAAACCAAACATACATTGATAATGGATGGGTACCAATACTTTGAGTTGTGAAACCAATCCTAAAAGTAAGTGCTCAATGTAAACATATTGTTAGAAAACAATTTCCAATACAAATAGCATGTGCTTGAACAATACATAGATCACAAGGACTTGCATTTGAACCTTTGGGTGTACACCAACATGGGTTAACTTACACAGCTCTTTCATGCACATCAAGCATTGAAACACAATTTTTGTTAAGCCCTTTAATAATAAAAAAACTTTAAAGTGAAAACAAAAATCATAGAAGAAATTTCATGACTACAAACAACAACTAAGTGGACTCTTCAAAATGACATATATTACAAGAGTCAAACATCATGTATAACCATATTCATATTGAACACTTGTCATTTTGAAACACATACAGAAGACATTGTAGATGACAAATATTTAATGTCATTTGACATTATTTGTCTACAAGAAACATATTTGAACACACGAATAAAAAGCAATGCATTACCAAATTACAATTGCTATGCAACATACCATGTACATGGGATAATGACTTGCACTAAAAACATATTTACAAATTTCAAATTCAATACCATTAATACAAGATGATGTTGAAGCAATATTGAGTACATTGAATTCTAGTGAACAAACTCTTTATATTTGTAATATCTATGCTAGACCAACAACACCAATTGTAAATATTATAGCAATTATTAATCAGAAAATGAATGGAAATTGCTCCAATTGAAAGCCTCATTTACATTGTAGATAAATTCGACATTGACATGTTGACCTCGTCCAAAAAAAAGAAATTCTTAAAGAGAACATGCATAAACACAACTTGCACTTGTTACTTGAAAACACAAATCCTTTATCCAAGTCCATAATTGATCACGTCTAGACAAATAATTATGCACAAACAAAAATAAAAAAATATGAATCGTATTAGACTGATCATGACACTCTTCTATTTCATGTTGGCAATATTTCCTAGTTATGCTATGCATCTTACAAATGGGAAACTTGAAAGGTAAATTTACATTTAAAAGGTTTGATTATCTACATACATTATCTCCCAGTCAAAAATAGCATTATAAATAATTAATTATACTATTTTTTTTAGATCATAATGCATATAATGCAAACCAATAAAAACATTGTTTTGCAGGTGAATTGGAATAATGAATATCGGGCAAAATACATCATCTACTTCATTAACTGGAAAAAGCACAAAATGCCACAAAAAAGGAGTAAATTATGTGGACAATAAAAATAATTTACTTTCTTTTACTAAATATACAATGGAAATCAAAATCGACTAATACATTTCTTTTGTCAAAGGCAATTGGACATGAAGCAAATTAACAACACTCCATCAACAAATTTCCATACAGTCAATAATACACTAGAGGAAAGGTATTTATACTTGTAAAAAAACAAGTATAAAAGAACATTCAAATGTATAAAATACATATTTGAATATAATCGCAAAAAGATATTTCATAAATAGATAACTAAACAAGTTAAGTTTTTTCTATTTTGCAGTTTTGTCAAAAACATGCAACTCATAGGAAAAGATCTTGATGCATCACTTTCTATACCTACACAAGAATGCATAACAAAACAGTAAGACATATCAATTCTTCCAAATGAGTGAAAAATTAAATGGTTTTCCCAACATATTAAATATGACTCACAATTTACTGTTTTTTGCTATAGCCATTTGGAAGGCATTGAACTAAAAAGCACATCTCTTAGCAAAGTAAACACACAAAGTAGCCAAAGCAAAAAAAAGGTATTGACTTGTAATAGTGCTCTTTCATAACAAACTTTGTTAAATTGATTTGTATTTGCTTCTACATTTTGCATTCAATTCTACAACCACTACTCACACAATTCAGAATAACATGCATTTTATATTCTTCAATGTTAAAAAGCATATATTGCATTTTTACTACACAAAATTAACTACACAATTCCATTTTTATAGTTTAATTTCAACAACTCCAAATCCTAGTACAATATTAGAGCTTTGCACGAGCTGAACTAGTTTTGTATTTGAAGGAAATATCCTTGTTATATATGGTCTTGCATCTATCAAATACACCAATATCCAAAATAAAGCAAAAATAGTACATTTCGACCTCGTAGATTGCAATGGTCAAATGAATATAATTGTAAACATTAGCAACAAATTTATAAATACATTTTTTCCCTGTATGTCTATCGGTTCAAGCATTCACATAACCAACTTCCTAATCAAGTCTAAAACTCAATATGAAAGAGGTGATGCAGATTGTTGCCTTGTCTTAACCACTAGAAGCATAGATGAAAGTGTGCCAATTGTTTGCAATCAATGTAGGTTAACTCCAGAATTCACTATCTCCCAACTAGTAGAAGTAGACTACAACCATTCAGTAGGTTCATTTGGAGCAATAGCTACATCTTATCATCTGAATACAAACCTATTTGAAGTACATGCCAACGATGGTGATCTCCAATAAGACATTGGTATTGTATGTATCTAACATTTTATATTTTATTTTCATATTCATCTTCATTTTTAAAACTTATTAAATGCATTAACAATTTTCTTTTGTAGGTTGTCATCCCAAGTAGCAACACAGAAATGTGTGCATATCTACAACAAATGTTTTCAACAACAAACATGCCCCTCCTTTTCAGAAATGTTGTTAGAAATGGATCAAAAGGCACAAATGTATTGTGCACAAGACAATTAACTTTTTTGGAGGAGCTCAATCATGTGTGCACAAAAGCATAGTTACAAACCCTTGCTAAATGCAATATATAGGAAAGAGTATTAAAAAACATAATTCAAATTCATATTTATATGAAATAACTATTAGATTATTTTTGTTATCTACAAAATACATAACAAGTACTCTTTATTCACATGTGCTTGGCACACTGAAGGAAAAGAATGTTTGCATGCCCCCTTTGAAGGTTGTTGCAATAAATGTCATCGCTCGATTCTATTTAACAAGTCTATTGAAAAATGTTCAACCAATTACAAATATTGTAATAGAACCACCAATTTTCCTACCATCACAATCTAACTTGCACATTGCATAGGAAAGAAGGAAACATTGATTATTGCTTAAATGGAGACCTTCAACAAAGCTTTCTAGAACTGGCAGAAATTACATATGAGCAGTACAGAGATGACATTTCACCCACAGTGTTTCTGTTACGAAGATTCCAATTGCATAGAACTTTAACACTATCTGTTAACAGTTTCATTGTCAAAATTGTGAAACAGTGACCGTTTTATCAGTTCTCTATATTGTACATTAACAAAGCTTCTAGCATACTAGTCTACAAATTTTATATATGTAAAAATCCAATTTTTTTTTGTCTGAATTTTGTATGCTTATTTGATTGTTACTACATTACGATCTTTGAAGCAACATCAAGTTTACCTGTTTTCAATTAATGCTATATTTTAGTTTCATATTTTTACCTTCAAATGTTATGGACATTACAAAATCTTCTTTCCACTCATTCACTTTATTCTTCTTTTCATGTTTTCAAATAATATATTTTCTACTTACAACAATGATACTCGCCATTTATATATAATTAATGGGTTCTTCTCTTGCTAAGTTACTTCTTGGTTACATACTCAATTAATTCAATACTATGTTACACCTTGTTGATACTACTAGTTATCCTCCAATGTAATAATATTAGTTAGGCATAAAAAAATTATTTAGTGAGTGGTTCAAGTTGATATGGACTCCATGATCATGAAAACCCTTCAACATGCCTTTGTTGAGCATGACGAAAAGCATAAATTAGTCACATATGAGAGCCATGAGGATGAGAACCTACTATACTCATTAGTGGCATGCCTAGCAACATCTGACCTAAAGATGTCAGATGTTGGTATGAAGCTTAATAGATCCTGACTTATGTCTTTCCTATTTAGGTAACTATAGAGGAGGGGACCAGCTGCTTTGAGACCCTAGGTCATGGGAGGGTCCTAAACATTAGGCTGCCTTGATCTACCTCAAGCTAGTTAAATGTTTCAGAAAGGTTTATGGTTTAAAGGTTGAAAAGGAAGAGCAGTCTGGTTGTTGCTATCCTTCTACAAACTTGAGTGTTTTTGGAGGTCAGGTAAGAAATTTTTTGAAGTTCAAAGTATAACTCAGATAGCTTACTGCTAGAGGACTACAACATGGGACACAGACTCCAGCGTGGCACACTGGTGTCCATACGAACAGAAAGTGCAAGATACAATCTAAAACCATAGAAAACCAACTAGCAACCTAATTGGTAAAGTTTAATGCGATAACATAAATAGAAAAGGACATAATAACAATACAACAACAAGAATACTTTAACTAAATCTATCTATGAATTAACAAAGAAGGGTGAGGAAAGCACACCTTCCTACCCATGAGTTGATATATTCAATAACTTCACTTCATGAAGAACTTGCACATAGAAGAACGAGAAAATGTTGGGGCTGTGTTTAGAGGAATGCCTCAGTCAATCCCTCGCTTTGGTGTTTCCACCTCCACAGACAGCTAGATAGCAACGATTGTAGAAAGATGATAAATAAATCTATTGAAGTAGAAATACCAAGAAATATGTAAACAACAATATGCTACAATAGCAATACGATAATGCAAAGTGAGTAGGAAATGGAAACATATCACCTTCTCAACCACGTCCTCTCAAGAAAAATGGAGGAAGGAGTGAGCATGCAAGCTTTCAAAATCCAACATTACTACAACAACAAAGAAGAGGAGCCAAAAAACAATAACTCGTAGCTTCAATGGAGGTGGTGATGCTTGAAGGAGTTGAAAGTGAATGCTAAAAGTGTGAAGATAATGAGAATGATCAAGAGGAATGTGTAGAAGCCCAAATGAATGAAGGATATAGCAGTTTGAAATCAAAATGGAGGCAAAGGAGTCGTTCTTCATCAATCAAGGGGGCATAAATGTTATGCTTCATCACCAATGAAGAAACGTAATGCCTCTATAGATTCCAAAGGCAATAATTCTATCAAGACAGTAGCATGTCGTGTAGATGTCTACGCATTGCACTAGCATCCAGAACATAATATCCTCCACCAACACAAAAACAAGCCACCAAGTGGATGGGAAAAGGATGGTGGTAATGGAAATGCATTATCGGATTTAATTCTCTAAGGTAGGAGGTATGTAAATGTGGAATTTTCCTAGGGGTGCAAATTCACACCATTACATTTTTCCCCCACTTTAGCGAGCATAAGTGTCAGTGAATGCATGGTGAAGTAGAGTGAAAGAAGTTGAAAACATATACCTGAACTGTCGAGGAAGCAAACTGCAATCTGGAAAACTCAGGTGCAGGAGAGAGAGAGAGATGGATGGCTCCACAGGTACTCGGTCCTATGGAGATTTAAACAAAAGTGTCGTAGGTGCTCGATCCTGCAAAGGATGATCAAAGGGTTCTATAGGTGCTGGGTCCCAAGGTTCTAAGGAGGTTCCATAGGTGCTTAGTCTAGAGGGAGGCCAGATGTGAAAGGCTCTGCAAAGTTTGATTGGCCCTTATAGGTGCTCAGTCTTGCAAGGCAACATGTTAACCATAGACAAAACATGTTAGGCAAGCAAAAAGTCATGTAGACAAATAGATAGTTATATCTTAGAACAAGCAATTGAAGGAGAAGCTTTCAAAGGGGTCCCTCGAGAACCCTTCAAAAGAAAATGGGTCCACTCAAGGGATGCTATGTTTGAAAAGTGATGATGTTTTCAAAAATGACCCTATCATCAAGGAATCTGAAAAAAGGAGAATGGCCTCCTCGAAGGATAATTCTCAATTCTTTTTGTTATAAATTCAATTTCAAAAGAAGATCTTGTTAAGGGGATCCTTAGTGAAGGGTGCAATTTTTTAAAAATGCAACGATTTTCAGCAAGGGATTCATTGGCCATTGAATACACCTTATTGAAAATCAAAGAGGTATGATCCCCCATAGGATGATGCGTGTGAGATGAAGGAGCACATGGCAACCTAAGGAAAGGAAGAACATGCAGAGATGTTGTGGCCCACTATACATAGTGAGATGTAGACATGGAAATTTTGTCACACATGTGAGGGACAACACATAGGCACCACAACTTCAAGAAGCAAGCAAAGAAGAGAGAAAGATAAATAAAGAAAGATAAGCAAAGCCAAAGAAATCAAGAGACAAGGGGATTTGATTATTCAGGGTCAAAACTACTCAAAGACATAGATAGATAGGTATAATATAATACATGTATGAACTATGATCAATCCCCAAATATATCAAAATGTGAAGAAGAGCACATCAAGACAAAAATTTAATTTTTTTTTGGGTCAATATGGAATGGAAGCCTAAATGCCCCCAACACTTTGCATTGTCCCCAATTGTCAAAACTCAAGATACAACATATAGAATAATGATGCAACAAATAGAGGAAGTTTATGACATAATTTAACTCCTATATTCAAACACCTACAAGGGTGACAAGGGTCCTCCAGGAACACACAAAAACAAGCACATGGGAAACACAACACACACACAAATCTAATCTATAGATAAAGAAGAGGTGCTCTCCTAGTCCTTATCAACCAAGAGGTCATCATTCTCCCAATGTAGATCATTAAAGGGGAGGGTGGATGAGTCTGTAAGGGTGGGATAGCAAGGGGATCACCCTCTGACTCTCCTATGACAAGAGCTATAGAAGAAGGCCCCTTGAGGTAAACGTCATTGATCTTGTGAAGATCACTAACAAAGCTAGGACATCATCAACCAAATTAAACATGCACTTGACAGGAGTTCCATGTGTTAATTGAATGGGAGATGAAGGAGGAACTTGAGATCCACCATTAACCTTGTCAAGAGAGACGATGACAAAATCAGGAGATGTTGGGTTGCCTCTTTCACAAGGACGATGCAAGCCAAGGCAGAACCTTCTCCTGAAGAAGGAAATCCCTTCTTTTGACCTCCATTAGAAGTGAGGTCATCCTCTAAGTTATGCTTCATCAAAGGATGCGGGATCCCCATAGAGAAAGCGGAAGGCGATGAGGAAGAGGAAAAGGCCACAAAGAACACTACCATGGTGTTTGGCATGTCCACGGGCTGGGAAAACGAAAGGATGTTCAGAAGGGACATTAGAAGGGGAGGCTTTTCCGAGGGAGTGATGAAAACTTGCACCCTTTTGGGGTGAGGGTCATCAACATTCGCGAGAGGAGCCGAAAGTAAGATCGAGGCGACAAGAACCAAAGCAAAAGAAGCAAAAGAGGGGGTCACAATAGATGTTGAAACAAGAGTTGTTGGATCCTCTTTTTCCTTTCAAAAGGTATCTTGCTTAGCAGCCAAAGCCTTCCTCTGGTGCTTATGCTCATGCGCTAGCCGCTTTCTTTGACTTTGGGAACTAGAACTCGCTGCTTGAGTAGGAGCAAGAGGTTCATATTCCTCCATAAGCATATCCTCCACAATCATGACCAATGGAAGGGAAGCCTCCTAAATGGGAGAAGGATTAGGAAGCACAGGAGTGGATACTGAAACAAGCAGAGAAGCAAACTTAGGTGCCTTAGTGGCAGGCCTCTTCTTATTCACCACCCAAGGGGTAGGAGCAATAGGAGGCTATGGAGGCTGAGACGCGAAGGAAACTCCATGAGAGACCTTCCCCTTACCATAGATAAGAGGCCTTAGCACCATAGGTAAGATGGGAAGCTAGAATACTTGACGCTTGGCCTTTCGCCAAGCAGGCACCATCGGACTCCCCATGCGAGGTATAGGAGTAGAGGCCAAAGGTGCCATAGCAGAGTGGGAGGCAAAAGCGAATGAGATAGTAGAAGAAGAGGAAGGCTCATGGGTGTGAGCAGACTTCCCCTTCCCCTTTTGAGAGGAGGAGGAGGCAGCCTGTTGTTGTATGATCATAGAAGCCTTAACTAAAAGTGTAAGGGGAGACAGTGTAGGTCACTTTCAACACGATGCCCCCATTCTTGTATTTAACATAGGTGCGATACAATAGGTCTATTTTTGGGATGAAGTGGACCAATAGGGGTAGGCCAAAAGTGATATAACAAGTAGCCCCCATGTGACACTAGAGGCTTATAGCTAGTGTTGTGCACAACATGCATAGAGCCCTCATGAGAAAACTTCAAACACTTATGAACTATCAAAGCGACTGTGTTCATGGAAACCAACCATGGGATGCCTAGCTTCACTCTAAACAAGTCAGACTCTGGGATGATATCAAAAAGGGCATTTACAATCCTAGGTCCTCCCAAGACTGAGAGGGTGATGGAACCAATTGGAGGGGCTGAGATCCCATCATGCATACATATTGTGGTTTTTGATTTTTCATATTCCTCCTAATGTAGAAAATTTAAGAGAAGAGTCTCCTCCATCACTAGTGTTACCCTCTAATTTTTCCTTACTCCATGAAAAGTTACCTATTGACTTATAAACGACTTAGCCTTACCTAGGCAGTGTTTTGTTTAGTCATGCGAACTTGGGTGGTGTTTTGTGTAGTTTGTTGAACTCCCCGCTTTGCTGCCTGAGCTTGTTTTCTACTAAGATTTTGTGTTCTCTCATTCAGGCGGTGCCTCATTTAGTTCATTGAACTTTTTTTTCCCCACTTGCGTGGTAGTTGTTATTTAAGCGGCATCATGACATGATATTCAAACCCAGGTACACTTTTATATAGTTCGCTAAACTCTCCACTTTACTGCTTATAGATGTTTACTTTCAAATTTTGAAAGATTCTTGTGATGAAAGAAGTGAAGTGATATCTACCATGTGTCATGGAAAAATTAAAGATATTAAATCATCATCTACCCTCATGTTTTTCTACAAATTTTTAAGAAATTCCAAGTGCTAGACAAACATTCTCATTGAAACAAGGTTCTTCGAGGATGAGTCAGACAGAACACGGGATTCCAACTGCAAAATTCACCATTGAAGGTACTTATATTATTTGCTTGTTTCAGCTTGCTTTCTTGGAATATTTCTATCAGAAGGTTGTTTGTTGCTTGAGCTATAATTCTCATTCATGGTAAGGGTTAAGTATGTGGGTTATGAATATATATTCGGGTTAACTTATGAGGGACCAAAAATTGGAGATACCCATAAATTGTAGATACCCATCTAGGGCTTGTGAGTTTGGATGAAATAAGAAGTAAATTCAATAAACCAAATCCACCACCCATCACTGAGCGAATAATTGATAGCGGTTAGGTTGAAGTTGTTGCATTTCCTTTAGCAGTGCAATGCCCCGAACTCATCTTGTAATCCATTTGGCATTATATTTCACAAACACAAGAGGTTAGGACATAATATAATCATCTAGTTCTAAAAATATAGAGGTCCACCTTTGTGTCGTGCCTGAGAATCCCCAAAAAAGATGAGTATTCACCCATGAATATGACAAACTCTCAAATTGTTTTTTTTCAAATAAATGGGTCTTCAAGAATGAAATGGAAAAAAATTGGTTGGCCAATCCTAAAAGGGGTAAGTCTCAATTGCCTCAGAAGTTTCACAGAACCCATTTTGTGGAAGAAGTCACCAAAATTGTAGTATTGTTGCATAGGATAAGGGGGAATGAATATTTTCATGGATTTCAGGAATGGATGTATTTCTTTATCCAAATTATGTTATGCGAAGAGCAATTCCTGGATTGGGTAGAAATTATCAGTGATCGCCTGCATGAGATGATGACCTTCTTCACCCTCAACAGGTTCTTTTACATGTCTTCATATTTGATATACACCATCTCCAGCACAAGACCTTGGCCTAGATTAAGACCAAGTGACCTACCCCCAGAGAAAGTACCATTTATGATTATTTTGATAAGCTATAGCTTCATAAGAGCTTTCAATATTTCAGGAGAGTAACTGATACTTTTACTATGAGGATGGTCAGGTAATTACAAGGACGTCCTGCAATGCATTTATCACCTAAAGCAATGCAATTTGTAGACTTTTATGGCAATCATTTCATTCAGTTTCAAAGATTCTCTTACATAAGGGTTCGTGGATATGTTGGGTTTCCAATCAAATTGCCTAAGTACCCTGAGGATAAGTGGGTGCTCATTGAAGTAAGCAGATAGTTGGCTAATGTAAACAGGTTGTGCCAAGGCAAGAAAAGATTGACAGTTGGCTTTCCCTTTGGTTTTGGTTCTTATAGTTGTCAATCCATGTCTGATGCCCTAAATATTGAGAGGGAAGTGTCTAAGTATAATATTCTTTCATATGAGGAATAATTTCCTTTTGATTCAAAGGATTATATTAAGAATAATTTGAAACTAAGCCCTAATTTATTTCATCAACCTAGCCTTGAGGATTTTTGGGCTGACTATTTTATCAGTATGAAGTCAAGAAAAGGAGTTGGATGAGGTTGTCAGTGGAACAAATTATCATCTATGACCTAAAAAGGGATCTACAAGGCATTGTGGAGGATGGGTCTGACATGGTAGACCCAATCTATATTGAGTTAATAGAAAACTAGCCTATCGCTTCCATGGACTGGAGTGGTAGAGAGAAATAGACCATTAAAGAAAGGATTGTCAATGTCTTGACTAGAACATGAGAATGGATGACTAAGAAAAGAATAGAACGGTCTCGTCCTCACACCAGATCTAAGGAGTCACAATCTGTAGAGGGAACTTCCCAAGCTTCTGCAAGCAGGCAATTAACTGGTGATACCTCCTAGTCATTACTATTAGGATCTCAAGGAGATGGTGGCGAGGATCCACCAAACAAAAATGTGTTTTCATAAACTTGTGGGGAGGATATCCTTAACCTACCTATTTTGGAAAATGAAAATGAAGGAGAAGAAGAAGAAGATGGTTTGAAAACCCTAAATATCAACTCCTCCCCCTCTTAGGATGAATCACCTATCAGGGAAGTGAGTGTACCATAGAAGTCATAGGATGTTTCATCTACAGTGGACACCCCTCCTATTGCAAGAACTTTGTTTGGGTCTTTAGCATTTAAAGCAGTCAATGTCCTAGTTACTCCAACTTGGTTGGAGGATACCTTGTCCAGGAAAAGGAAATTTGTACAGCTTAGTGTACCCAAACAAGATATGGTAGGACAATTATTGTAGAGAACCCCAATCCCAAAGATGAAAAAATTGAAACTACTGCAAGATTGGTGGATGACACAAAATCAGGTAGCCTCCAAGTTGAGATTGCTCATCCTTCAATACAAAAGGATGTCACTCAAGTAACAGGAGGTGTCTTCGAGGTTAGTAGAATAGATCTTGGTCCCCCTACCAAAAGAGGGATATGTTCAAATCTTTCAAGTGTTTGTAGCTAGAATGGTTGAAAGGTCCAAAAAGGATAAGGAAAGTAAGGATGAACTAAAAGCTCAAGTATGAGATTTAACTGAATTCTTGAGGTCTGTTTTTGAGCTTGTCCCTCAACCTCTATCTCAGGTGAGTTCCTTTGTTGAATCATTAAACATGATTGGAAAAGAATTCGTGACCAAAATAAAAAGTAGTCAAACTCTAAGCAAGGCTGTGAAGGAATGGAGTGAGTGTCTAACTAAAAAGGGAGGCTTTGTTATTGTTGAATTTATGAAGTGTTTCCAGGAGATAAATGTTTTAAAGACTACTTTGGGGGAGGAGGTTGTTGTGATTGAAAAAGAAGAAAAGTTATGGAACAATTATCAAACTAAATTGAAATTAATGTTGAGCTGGGATATGGAGAAGTTGGCTACATAATAGACTATACCTAGTACTTCAGACACCCGTTACTTGGTATGGAACGAGGGAGTGGAGTGGAAGTTGCATATTGCTAAACAGAGTTTGTAGAAGCTTAGAGAAATCATTGATGAGTGCACTATTGTTTCAAAAGAAGCTCTAGGTACTTTGGTGGCTCTCGGGTTACTACAGAATAAAGGAGAGATTAGAAATGACATAGACATCAAGAGTTTGATAGATAGTTTCCAGGGAATGGTTAAAGAAATTCTTGATTCACCTTCGCTCAATATTGAGCATCTGAAGAAGATTAGTGAATTACATTTGGTCACATTCCAAGCGATCGATCTCATGAAAGTCTGTGAATGTCACCTTGAGATAGTTAAGGACAACCATCTAACGCGGAATGTACGAATGACGAATGTGACCATTCCTTAGCATAAAGAACGGTTACACATCCTCAAGAATTTTCAAGCCTTTCAAAAAAGACCCGTGGTGACTCTGGAAGCTGGAAACGAAGCGACACCATCGTGATGGCTCAGTTGCTTTTATTTTATTTGTTGTCTTTTTTAATTATGGTTGGTTATGGACAATGAAGAGGTAGTTAATCATCTGCCTATTTAATTGTATCTATTTTCATATGTGATCTCTCTCTCTAGACACTTTGAAACTGCTCAATACGATATTTTCGTTGTGAATGAAATTATTGTTTGTCTTTGTGCATTTAATTTATGAAGTTGATCTGGGTTCTTGAATCTTTGTGTTTGAGAACATATTAATGCGATATCTTATCTTTGTGTAAGTTATGCAATTTTCTTCATAGTCAATTTCATTTATAAGATGGTATTGGGTGTGTGTTTTAATTCCATAATAGTTTAGTTAAAATTGGTCTTTGTGCCAATTCTTCTTACTTGTCGGATATTGCATATGATATTTAGGAATTTTCTTGATATTGGGTTTTCCTTTACTGCTTTCTGGTTAAAAGCATACATGATGTTTTATTTTCACAATTAAATTCGTTGAAAATCTTGTGAGGGAGTTGTACCTTAACAAAATTTAGAGGATATTTGTCTTTGTTTAAAGGTTAAATATTTAGAGTTGTTTGGTTCATTTTGGAACCTTTCGAATGTGGAATTGTGATATCTGAAGGTGCCCAATCTGTTAGCCAACAACTACATTCACACAACTTGTAGGGTTAACTAGAACACTAGTCACAATGTTCCCATTCATGCAAGCAAGAATGTATAAAGGAGAAGGATGCTTGTTCATGTTCATAGGCAAGTCCTGTGATGTGAAAGTTATAGCTGATGATTCAGTCACAGGATGCACGTGAGGAATAGGCATAAATGAAACCATGTTTACATACTTTGAGAACTTAGGGGAAGCAAAACCAAGAGGTTTGATGATTAAGTTAGTAAAGTGGGACGAAAAGGGATCCATGTAGATCTGGAACTCACTATTATCCTTTGCCATAGACTTGTTTACATTCTATTTTTTTCCAGCAAGGTAGATAGTACCATCATTGATGTGATCTTTTATCTTGTGACACAGGCACATGCATCTTTCGGTGTTGTGTCTAAGGATTCGATGGTATTGGCAGAATGTGTTCTCTTTGTACTAGTTAGGGTAAGGTTCAATAAGGGTTCAACGATCTGGAAAGGTTATCACTTTGTCTTTCAATAACTTCTTTAGAATGAAAGTTTATGATTCTGATAACTTTGTTAATTGTCTATTGCATTTGAGGCCTTTTTCACTAGACATAACTACATTTGCAATAGATTTACCCTTACTAGATATTAACACAATGGACCTACCCTCAAGATGGGAACGTGAGGAGGATGCCCCAAACTAGGGAATCGTTTATTGGTATTCTTGCAATGCGACACAAAGATGTGCAAAAGAGGGATATTTCATCAAGGAAAAAATTTCCTATTAGGACCTCTATAGGTTGCCGATGAAAACTTTATGCACATCTCAGTCAAGCAAAGGATAAGATATCTATGAAAATAACACTTGATATTGAGCAATGAAATTGATTATATTCTCATGCTCTCCCTGCTTACACCAGACAAGGTCTGAGAAGGCCATCTTCAACTCGATGTTTGCTTGGAATTACCAAAGAAACTAATTAAAAAGTTGATCAAATGAGATATGGAATTGTTAGGCAAGGAAAAATACCATTCTAGGGTTGTATCCTTGAGGGATATTAGGATCAATTTAGCCATTAAGGCATCATAGTGGAAGAAATATGTACACGTTACATTAAATGCAGATACATGTGTTTGTACAAATCTCCCTTACCAACATACTTCTCAAACTTAGGAATCTCCATCCTCTAGGGGATATGAATGTTTAGAATTGCTATGGATAAAGGACCATGATGAAAGAAAGGATGGAAAATCGACTGGGAGGTGGCCTGGGATAGGTTCGCTAGCTAATTTTGTATCTGGACCAAATTCTATAACAGAACATTCAGAACAGGGTCAAACAATGAAACAGGGCTACACCAGAACCACCATAGCCATTACCCCCCATTCCACCAAGGCTTCCATTGCCAAAGCTAGTGTGGCCCCCAAAGTTACCACTACCAGGATTAGAAGGGATAGCGTTAAAATTGAGAGGGATTTTGTTTACTTTGAAGGTCAAAGGTGCCTCAGGAATGGGGGTGGTATTCATGAAAGGGCTTGATTCGACCATGTACATTGACATTATGGGCATCAAAACTCCTATCTGTCTTCTAGAGGTTTCAGGCCTAGAAACTCAGGTAACACCCAATCTAGGGTTGTATGAAGGGACATATGTTTCCACTATGTTAGTGATGCCTCAAAGAAGCTCTAGGCCCACCAGATCTTTGTCCAACATATATCTCATTTCATTGACAACCTTAGCAACCCTAGCCATATTATTTTCTTTCCCCAAATGATTTGTGAGATCCAAAAACCTCCTATCTAGAGCAATGAGATGCTTTGAAGGAATAGTGAATGCATCATCATTGTTTAGGGGTGGGGTCGTAGGAGAGACAGGAGGGGTAGGAACACGAGTGGCCTCCTTGAGGAAGCTCCCCTTTATCTCTAAAACCATCTCTTGGGAAGAAAAACTAGTAGTGAGACCAATAGTGACCTTCAAGAAATCTATTTCCATATGTTGCATGCTCCTTCTGACAACGAACCCAAAAGTTGTAGATTGGGTCGTAAAGCTCATAAAGCTTTAAAAAATGCAAGTCTCCAACCTTCATGCGGCATGAGAGGAAGAGTCTCAACACGAAAAAACAAATGCTACAATGTTCATGTCGAGTTCACCAAAATGTAGAGGAGGAGGACCAGTTTCTCTAAGACCCTAGGTCACAGGAGGGTCCTAAACAGTAGGTTGCCCTGATCTACCTCAAGCTAGTTAAATGTTTCAGAAAGGTTTATGGTTTAAAGGTTGAAAGGGAAGAGCGACCTGGTTGCTACAATCCTTCTACAAACCTGAGTGTTTCAAGAGGTCATGTGAGAAAATTTTTGGAGTCTAGACTGTAACTCAGACAACTTACTACCAGAGGACTACAATGCAGGACATGGACTCCAACACAGTGCACTAGCATTTCAGTGGTGCGTTGGTGTCCATATGGATAGAAAGTGCAAGATATAATTTGAAACCACAAAAAACTAACTAGCAACCTAACTGGTAAATTTTCATGCAATAAAAAAATTAGAAAAGGATAGAATAACAATACAACAAGAAGAATAATTTAACTAAATCTATCTACGAATTGACAAAGAAGGGTGAGGAAAGCACACCTTCCTACCCATGAGTTGATATCTTCAATAACTTCACTTCACGATGAACTTGCACATAAAAGAATGGGAAAATGTTGGGGTTGTGTTTAGAGGATTGCCTCAGTTAGTCCCCCACTTTAGTGTTTCCACCTCCACAGACAGCCAAATAGCAACAATCATAGAAAGATGATAAAGAAATCTATTGAAATTGAAATACCAAGCAGTACTTAAACAAAAATATGTTATCATATCAATACGATAATGCAAAGTGAGTAGGAAATAGAAAGATCTCACCTTCTCAACCATGTGTTCTCAAGGAAAATGGAGGAAGGAGAGAGCATGCAAGCTTCAAAATCCAACGTTGTTGCAACAATGAAGAAGATGAGCCAACAAAATAATAACTTGCAACTTCAATGGAGGCGATGATGCTTGAAGGAGCTGAAAGTGAGTGTTAGAAGTGTGAAGATAGTGAGAATGATCAAGAGGAATGCATAGAATCCTAGATGAATGAAGGAGATAGCAATTTGAAATTAAAATGGAGGCAAAGGAGCCATTCTTCATTGGTTAAGGGGGAAAAACTATTACGCTTCAATGCCAATGGAGAAATGTAACGCCTTTGCAGATTCTAGAGGCAAGAATCCTATCAGGACGAAAATGCACCATGTAGATGTTTGCGCACTCACTAGCGTCTAGAATATAATATCCTCCATCGACAAAAAAACAAGTTGCCAAGTGGATGGGAAAAGGATGGTGGTTGTGGAAATGTATTATCAGATTTAATTCTCTAAGGTAGGAGGTATGTAAATGTGGAATTTTCCTAGGGGTGTAAATTCATGCCATTATAGTAACCAAGATACAATTCTCTCATGTTATCATTAAACTAACAATTTTTAATGATTTAAAGATATATTATTGTTCCTTAGTTATCAATAATGTAATAATTTTTCCTTATTATTGTTCTAAAGTTGATCAATAATGAAGACATTTATCTTTATTATTGTTCTATAATTGATCAATAATGAAGAGATTTGTCTTTATTATTATTCTCTTTCTATATGGTTAGGAATTTGATTAATCTAAAAATATTGTAAGATAGTATAGCTTATACATCAGTATCAGTAATCTCATTCAACTTCATAAAGAAATTAAAATTTGTTCAGCATCAAAAAATGGCTTACAACATGTTCCTTTTGATTAGTTACATTTTTTTAGTATAAATTTATCCTCAATATCTTTCCATTAGTTTTAAGTATCAAATTTTAAAAGGAGTATGGTATTTTAGTCTAAGTGGTCAACATGCAAAGATTAGAAAATTATACAATATAATCCATAGGAATTGTATGTACCATATAAATTGATTATTTTATTGTTAAATAGCTACATTAAAACCATTTAGATTATATTTTACATCATTCACTCTTTTTTTCCAAACATCTTGACCTCTTCCCTAATCCATCACTTGAAGAGGGAGCATAGAAAAAGGGATTGGTCTCAGTTGCTTAAGGAGTTAGTTACTTTTAAATTCAAGCTACTATCTCCTTATTTCCCTGCATCATGGAGTAGAAGCCATCCATGATGATGTAAATTATTAAATAATAAAAAAGCCATTTTTTTTTTTAAAAAAAAAGTCACTTTTTGTTGGATTTGTTGTGGGTTATGCAAAAAAGGGTCTAGGTTCATCATGGTTCTTCTAGATATGTTTGGGACAAACCAAAATGTGATAGTGTGAACCCTAGTTGCACCTTTACCCTCATCGAACCAGGTTCTCTGCAATTATGTAGTTGAACCAAGCAGGGGTATACAAGGAAATGTTTTGTTCATCTTATCAACTATTCTCCCAATGTCAAATTCTGACCTAATTATGGAGAGACTTTGTGTATAACAAAAGCTCTCTTGATTTTTGAAGAATTTTTCTCCATGGGTTTGGGTTATGGATTCTTGAGTAATTCTAAATTCAACATGGATTAGACAAATTCCATAGTTAGTATGTCATGTTAAATCTCAATCTATATTTACACGTTCTTGATGATAGGCTTTAAAGAAGGAAACAAGACTTGAAAAATTAAAATCTAAGTGATCAAGTTTCTCAACATTTACATCACATTACTAGTTAAAAGTGTTTTATAGCTATCATGAGCTATATTGCTTTTTAGTAATAGTCTTGCTATTATAATTTTATTTAAGTTAGGTGAAATCATATATAATTTATCAAATCTTGATGAGAACATATTTTTATATGTTTAACTCAATTGGGTTTATGATGTAGGGGATTCTACACATTTAATAAATGGTAGTGTAGATCAAATTGTCAAGTTATAGAAAGTGGAGAATGGAACATAGTTATTTTCTTTTAAATTTGATTCCCCAGCTAGATCTATGGACTTCTCAAAAGGAGATAAACTTTCTTTAATCACCACTGATTCGTTCATGGAGTTGAGATCATCCATTCATGTAAAATGGATTGAGAAGGATCTATCAAGGCATAAGTGAATAAATTTGTTCCTGGTTCTTAAGATTGTTGATACATGATATTGATAATTTTTATTGTAGTTTGTAAATAAAGATGTTGCAGTTTTGTATTCATCGTAACCTAATAATTATTTATAGTTTGAGAATACTTACCAAATAGATGAACTCTGATAAAAAAAATGATGAGATACAACAGATCAAGGATGGTATGTTTGTGCTCCTCTATTATATCCTTTATTTCAAAGCATCCAATGAATTGCCTATATTTTTCCTTTAGTTTGTGCTCCTCTATTATATCTATGTTTTTTAAGCACCCAATGAGTTGCATATATTTTTTCTTTCGTTTGTGCTCCCCTATTATTACCCTTCTTTTTAAGCATCAAATAAATTGTCTATATTTTTTCCTTTAGCTTGTGCTTCTCTATTATTACCTATTCTTGATCATAGGCTTCAAAGAAGGCAACAATACTTGAAAAAATAAAATCTAAGTGACCAAGTTTACTCAACATTTACATCACATTACTAGTTAAAAGTGTTTTATAACTATCATGAGTCGTATTTCTTTTTAGTAATAGTCTTATTATTATAAGTTTATTTATGTTAGGTGAAATCATATACAATTTCTCAAAGCTCGATGAGAACATATTTTTGAATGTTTTAACTCAATTGGGTTTATGATGCAGGGGATTCTACACGTTTAATAACTAGTAGTGCATATCCGACTATCAAGTTATGGAAAGTGGAGAATGGAACATAGTTATTTTATTTCAAATTTGATTCCCTAGCTAGATTTGTGGACTTCTCAAAAGGAGATAAGCTTGCTTTAATCACCATTGATCCATTCATGGAGTTGAGATCAGTCATCCATGTAAAGCAGATTGAGAAGGATCTGTCAAGGCATACGTGAATAAATTCGTTCCTGGTTCTTGAGATTGTTGATGCATGATATTGAGAATTTTTGTTGCAGTTTGTAAATAAAGATGTATCCACTATGCATACATGGTAACCTAATAATTATTTATATTCTAAGAATACTTACCAAGTAGATGAACTCTGATGAGATACAACAAATCAAGGATGGTGTGTTTGTGCTCCTCTATTATATCCTTGTTTTCAAAGCATCCAATGAATTTCCCATCTTTTTCCTTTAGTTTTTGCTCCTCTACTATATCTATTTTTTAAGAATCCAATGAGTTTCCTATATTTTTCATTTAGTTTGTGCTCCTCTATTATAACCATGGTTTTTAAGCATCCAATAAATTGTCTATATTTTTTCCTTTAGTTTGTGCTCCTCTATTAGATCCCCTTGAAGCATCCATAAATGGCCTATATTTTTTGCTTTACTTTGGTTTCCAAAATTTTGAAAAGTTCCATGTAGCTTAATACTAAATAGTTACAAACATCAATTATATATAGAACTTGTTATGATTTGTGTTGTTATAGGCCCAATTGTTGTCAACTCGTAAGGTTTAACACTGTGTCTAAGTTTGATAAAGATATATTTTAAAAAATTATTGTAGTTGAATCTAAATAATAGATTTTTATTTTCTTTATCTAAAATTTAAGATAAAATTAAAATTAAAGTAATTGAGATCATAAAAAGCATAAATCAAGAAAATTGTGAATTTGGAGGGTTTTTACCCTTGATTAAATTCAGTATGGTTTTTACTTGCATGCTTCATTTTTTGTTTTTGTTTTTCTTCCTCTAATTGTAGTGGGAAAATTATTTTGACAGTACAGTGTGCAGTCATGACATGATTTTATTTTATCTACACTCTAGGGTTTGTAGCAACTATGTTTTCTTTCTAGATTGCTAGTGCGTGAGTGAACATGTGCTTTTATTTGAAGATTGTTATGATTTGTGTTTGTTTGTTGTTTTTGCTCATTGGTAGATTTTTTCATTGTATATTTGGTTGCTATACAAGTCTCCTTGTGAAATACCTTTATTTGTGTCTTCAATCATTGAGAAAAATTAACAGTCATAAAATACCAGTTTTCAAGGTATGTCATGCTCAAAGAATGGTTGTATATCTCATTTGGGGCTTTGAACTGATAAAATTAGAAAATGTCTTTAAACTTAGAAAATACATAGAAGGAATTTTGTCTAATTAGATGGACATGAATATTTTTTGCTTCTTCTATTACCTAGGTAACTTGAACACTCACTCAAAGATGCATATTGGCCCTCTAATTTGTGATTAATAGGGTGGAAGATAATTTCTTAGAGATTTTCTTGAATTCAGAGGGACACAAAAGAATGATATCGCTAAATTCTACTTCTTGTTATAAATTTTCATACAACTTTGTTGTCTAAGAAAAGTGTGGAATTATTGGTTTCCCATTGACAACTTACTCTGAAACATACATTCAAAACATGTTTTGAGAAATTGATCTACTATTGGTTCACTCAAGTGTTGATTTATGACAAGAAAAAGATATATCAATTTACATTAGAAACCAATTAGACCTACCTATACAAATTCAAAAGTTAGAACATCAGGTAGAAATAGTTCATTGAGGTCAATGTTTGTATACTTGTAATTTTTTTATCACATATAATTATAAGACAAAAAATATAGCATTCTAATCATGACATAGAAGAAAGTCATGAATATTGGTAGATTATTATGGAATATTAAGATATAATAGCATATAGAGTTGTCTAAGTTTCCACTTCTCCAATAGAATAGAAAAATGTATTGGTAAAACTTGAGTTACTTTGTTCTAAAATTATTTATTTTGCACATGCAAATGCCATCTTAAAGAAACAAGAGGACGCACTTATGAACAATATTATGCAAATTCATAAAAAGATGAAGAATATCAATATGATGCATCTATATATGATTTCATGAAAGAAGAATGAATTGATTATGATGTATTTTCTCAAATATTTCAAGGTGAACATAGTTTTCATCTACATAAGTATGAGTTTCCAAATTACAATATCGAATATCCAAGGGAACTCCAACAAAAAACCCATAAGTCCAAGCCACCATGTGAAGATAAAGTATCCCATATAGATGTAATGGTAGTGAATCCAAAATAAATATCAATTAGTGATGAGGCAAGTGTCTACATGATGTGACACTAATACTAGATCAAATAAAATGTCTTAAATAATAGTCATTCATATCATATATGTGTTGACACCTAAGAAACTACAAATTTTCTCCATGGATTTTTAACTTTTGACTATTCAATTGTTGTACCAAAATCAATCCCTTTAATTTTAAAAAGATATAATATGACAAAACTTGGGTAAGTTTGGTATAAAGCTTTCTCTGTCAAATTATGAACTCTAAAATGTCATTTGCTTTTGCCATCCACTACATAGTCTATCTATTTGGTTGTCATTATAGAAGGAGCTCTATATCTTATTGCTTAAACATAACTACTTAAATAAATACAAGTCAAAGAACAAAGCCGTTTTGCCAACATTTGACAAGAACTTCACAACATCGTGAACTTGTTCTATATTTGTAATAATAGTATATTCATTTTTTTAATATCTTGGGTCTATTTCACTTAGGTTATTTTTTATGTATTGATTTGTGTATTATTTAGTATATTTTAAGTTTTTATATAGGGCTCATATTTTATATTCCCTACTTGTAATTAAGAGTCAACTAAAGCATGAATTATTTCAAATTGCAATTTAAGGTGGTGTATTTATGGACATGCCTTATTTTTTGTTATTATCATGTAATATCAAGATTTAAGAGCATCCATATGAAAGCATCATAAAACATCTTAATTACATTATTAGCTTGTATCATTATCCTAGGCATATTGCATGCTTACTTATTGTCCTTGATATTTGCTTATTGTCATTAATTTGATCCACCCAAAGGCTTGACCAAATGAGAACAAAACCTTGTCTAGGAAGTTCTTAAAAAATGTCTCTTAACACTAATCCACTTTCGATACAATTATAACAAGGTGAGGCAACCAAATTATAACTATTGGAGTTAATAATAGACATGATATTTTTGCAACCCATTTTGTCAAATCCATTAAGGACAAAGGATCAAAGATGATATCCTAGTCAACTTCAATGTTTTTTCCTCATTTACCAAATTCCCTATTAATGAATTCATAAAAATAATTAGGCACGAGACCAATAATGAGACAACCTCCTTAGTTGAATTGTACCTAAGGTCCATGTTTTTCACTTTTCAAGGTGTGGTATACGAGTAACTCAATGGGGTTATTATTGGATTTTTCATTATCCTCGATCATGGATAAAATTTTCATGGATAGTTTTAAAGATTTAGCCCTCAACTCCTTCCCCCTAATATTAAAATGGTGGAACCACTATGTTAACAATACTATCATATATTGATCACATGGCCTTAAACAATTAGAATATTTTCACTCACTTAAATAATATGTCAACTACATTAAGTTTGCTTAAGAACTCAAAAAGTAATAACCAACTTCCCTTCTTGGATATCCTTCTTGTAAGGAAAGTGGATAGATCATTGGAATGTTGTTAAAAAAACCCACCCATTTTGGCCTCTACCTCTACATGTCCCCACATCACCATCCTACCAAAAAAATATGATATTTAAAAGACTTTGGATATTTGTCGAGATTAAAGTGTCTCAACCTTTGAGAGTGCCATGATTATTTAATTAATCAAATAAATCCATTTGTTGTAATGAAATACTAAGTGGTATGGATAAATCACTTTGTGGGGCCTATTGGAATCAAGCAACACTGAGAGGGGGGGTGAATCAGTGTTGTGCAATTTTTATCTTTATTAATCTAATCAATAAAGTACTGATAACATTCAACCAAAAGGAATATGCATAAACATAAAGTAAGCAACCACAACACCATAACACAAGGATTTTTACATCGAAACCCTATTAGGGGAAAAACCACGGTGGATGACCAATCCACAATATATAATCTGAGTATACTCAAAAGGAATATTACAAAATGGGAATGCACTTGCATTCAGGCACACTGGCTAAAGCTCACTGCTCAAAATAAGAAAGGCTCACTACCTTACAAAAGTTTGGAATACTTCCAAATATTTGAACTGAGAAAGTAGCATCTACAAATGCTTGATTACAATTCCGGTTAGGCTCAATAATTAGATTCTGCTCCTTTAGACTGATTCTACTCTTTGTTCTGCTCTGCCTTAGTCTACTTCACAAAAATCCTTAATGTGCAAGTGAAATTGTGCTTAATCGCTTTCCTGATCTGATATTCGCAACACACATCAACTCGCATTGAATACACACCAAAATGATATCATTAATCACTTATATATATCCGCTACAAATCGCTTTAGGTTGGCATTAACAAAACAAGCAATATTCATGAACTGTCGACTTTAAATCATCAAAACATTTAATGTGAATCCACAAGAGTCGGCTAATGCTATGTTGTGGCCCCAAATTAAGATGCACAACCACAAAAACATTTAAACAATAACTCCTCATATATCTGCAACACATCATATTCACCAAGTTGGCCTCGAAATACTGATGAACACAAAATTAGTTCATCGGATCTTCTAACTTTCACCCAAGTCGATACAAGGCACCAAGATTTTCAGATAACACATATTATGCATTGAGAAATAATCCCTTGAGATCCACAACATAAAATAGCAACTAACAACCTACATATGAATCGAAGAACACGAAGTTACCAGATGCTCTGTTCTTACTTAACAGATAAACACTAATCTTCAATTTTTTTGCCGGTATGAGAAAAATGAAATGTGTGGATTGACTAACTGACAAGGGTTGCCATCAATGAAAACACCATAAAGCATGTGCAGTGTCTCTTTCCAACAATCTCCCCCTTTGGCATTGATGGCAACACTTAGTGAAAAATGACTAAGTGTTAGATCAGTACCAACAAAAATACTCTACCAACCAAAACTCCAAAAATATCTTCAAAACTATAGCTCCCCCTTTCTCCCCCTTTGACATCAATGGAAAAGATAGAGAATCCACATACAAAAACTCAACAAAAACTTCAGGTTGCATGAGTACAACAATTTACACAAATTTGAAAATGTCTACAAAATTTGTTTTTAACAGTTGCGAGCTTGAGTCCCAACACTTCTTAAGACTCTCTCGAATAGTTATATGACCACAAAGCAAATAAGATTGCATCTCAGCAGTTTCCATGTTTGCAAGGTCACTCACAGCCAAAGCATCTTGTGCTTCCTTCAAAGCACTCAACATGGTTTCCATTTTTGGACCAATTAAACCTCTGAGTTCACAAGCTCTTCCAATTTTTTATCATTTTCATGCTTCAAACTCTTTATTTTTTCAAGTATAGAGATAACTTGAGCTTCTTGTGTTCCAACAGAAATAGTTAAAGGATCAAAACCATCAAAAATAGCAGCTAACTCTTTCTAATGATCCTTAACCTTCTTCTCATTTTCCTCAGTAAGTTTTGTCAAAGACAAGCATGTCTTATAAACTTTTCCACCTTGAAATAGAGCATTATGAACATTCTTCACACAGGTAGCTAACATAGATTTATCTCTAGCTATCATAGCTTTCAAACTACTGAACCTTTTGACATCAAACTCCTTTTGAACTTTGACCAAAGCTGACTTCTCAAGTGACTCAAAATGAGTACTTACTGAATTTATAAGTCTCTTCAGCTCACCGGAGGAGGAACCAGATTGATCCTTGACATTAGTAGGCATGATCCTCTCCAGAATACCAGATGCAAGTTTCAACAATTCACTGTCCTCAATGTGGGATTTCAGAATTTCTTCCCTAGCCTTTGCTTGTGCAAACAATGCAACTTTCATTTTCTAAATTGGGGACAAAGTAGATAAATGAATAGGAGCTTCTCCCAAATCAAGATCAAAATCTTCTTTTTTCTCATCCAAAAATATCTTCACTACCTCTGCAGTGTCTCTTGCTTCCACTAGATTTTCCTTAACTTCAGCCTTCTTCTCTTCAACTTCTGCTTCTTCAGTAACTATTTCTTGATTTCCTTTAGGAGCTTCAACCTCTTCATTTGGAATCTCCTTTCCGTCAACTAATACCACCTTAGGAGCTTCAGTCTCCATAGGTACTTTTGTCTTATCCACATCAGGAGGATTTTGAATATCCTCAATATCTACATTCACCTCCTCATTTACTAGATTAGTTACAATATCTTCAACATTCACTTCTTCAACATTGATCTTGTTCCTTGACAAGAATGCTTCTAGGATTTTCTTGGTTTCATCATCAACAACAGTAGTTTCACCAATCATAAGTTTTTTCACCCTTGTTTTTCTTTTAAATTCCTTCTTGGCTTGGTTCAGGAGTGACTTCATCTCCTCAATAGACATTTCCGGACATGAGTCTGCAAGAATTCTATTTCTCATATGCTCCTCTTTTGTCCTAGCACTTACTCTTCTTGACTCCAAAACCTCATACAGACTCTTAGGTAAACCAGACATAATTTCAATAAGAACTTTATTGAAAATATTTAGATGTTTTATTGTTGCCTCCTCAAGAATTCTTTTTCCTGATTCATCAAAAATTTCATACCATTTGCAGAGGGGCTTGAGGTTTCCATCCTTGACAACATTCTCAACTTCTTCAACTGTCATACCTGGTTTGTCAATTTTTGCTTCTTCTTTGCATTTTCTTCTTCACCGGAATATTTTCTCTTGGTTACCTTTGAAGCCTGAGTGCCAATAGCCTTTATTTCTTTCACAACTTCATTTGACTCAGTCTCCTCACTTTCTGAGATGACTTCATAGGTTCTTGTGCTCTTGTTCTTCTTCCCCTTATCGGAATCCTTGTATTGAGCTTTTGTAGGGGCTGACTTCTCTGCATGACCGGATAGGGATACATAACTCCTTGTTGTTCTAGTTCAAGCTGAGGATGTTTTCGGACTAGTAGATTCAGTTTTAGGTTCTTTCCCTTTTTCAACATCTTCTTGATCTCTCTTCCTTCTGGCTTCTCTTACTACTTCTGCAGATATTCCCATACTTTCTGCAAAGACTTCCACTTCTTTCCTTACTCTTCTGACTATCTTTGGCTTCTTTAATTTCTCATGGACTTGCATGCTCTTTTTTGCATAATTTCCAAACCTTTCTTTAGATGAATCCAAAGGTTTTCTCAACAAATGTTGCGCATATAGCTCCAAGATTACTTTCTTGAATTCCTATCCCATTGGCATAATCCAAATGGTTTTGGCATCAACTGCTTCCATTAAGCATTGATCAATATCCACCATAAAAAAATTTGGGTCCTAGTACTTCTCAACAATAGAAGTAGGAATCCTTTCCCTTGCTTGTATTTCATTCTGAAAGTTCTTGAGATATCCCCAGATTGCAGTTTTCCTAGCTTAACTGTCACCAAAATTGAATAACATGTCTCTAATTTGAACACCAACAAGCTTATCACCTCTTTTCCAGACCACTTTCCCAACTCTTGAAACTTCATTCATGAAATAAAAGAATAAACACAGTAGCAGATTACCATATTTAAAAGAGTTCTTCTTGTCTTTCTTTATCTTCACAAGATTCTCCATAAGTTGACTTTGAAGCAATTTGCACGAGTCATACTCTACATTCTCCCTAACCATCTGATAAGCTGCATGTATGGTAGTACCAGATACAAAATTTTCTTTGTTGGAGTGATATATCTTATAACCAATGACCATCGAGGCAAATTTGACATCCACATCGGTGATGTTATCAATTGCCATTGCTCTTCTATCAAATGTTGAACCAGTCACATCTGTGACTGTCTAATCCTTTATCAACTTCAAAATAGGCAAACCACCAGAGGAATTTAGACCTATAACTACTCTTATAGCTTCTTTCGTTATCTTGAAAGGTTGATTCAAACACATAAATTCTACATGGAATCAACTCAAGATATACCAGACCCATTCGCTTTCATCAAATACGGGTAATTTCACAAACTACGTGAATTTCTTCTCCTCTAGGATTTTGAATTTGGTATTGACATGGAAATCTTCTCCAACAATGTGTTTGGAATATAGATTCAACAATTGTGAGCTTCCTAGCTCCTCAATATTAGCATGAAGATATTCCCTAATATCTTTAATGTGTAAAACTCTGTACAACACAAATGAAAAATGCACCTAAGGGCTCGGTCTCAACAGACTTGAAGGAGTGCCATTTAAATTTTGGATGGGGTCTATCCTTTACTTCAACCACCAATGGGGTAGCTCTTTCAACAAATTCACAGGTTTGTAAGTTTTCCCAATAAATACCTTTTGTCGGAGTAGGGTTTGAGCTTCGAATCACCTTCACACTTGAATTCTCCCAAATTTCGCTAAAGTTTTCTCCAGAGCTCAAAAAATTCTTCTTCTCAAAGTGAAAAGTGACAAATGAAAGATAGAAATGACATTTTCATCACTCGCATACCTAAATTTTTGTCGTAATAAATTATTTTTCCCTGACTCATCCGGATACCCTATTTTCATACACTGTGAAAGATAACCCTTCTGCGGACCTTCAATTCTGCATAAATACTCTCTCCAATTTTTCAATGGCATCTATGGATCACCAATGCAATCACTGAATTCATCCACATCTTAGTGTCAGTCACCGGCAGGGGGTTTGAAATATTTTCTTAACAGATCCCCCTAGGCTAAAAGCCTAAAAACTAATTCCCAGAGGAATTACCAGAAGCTGATTCTGGTGCTGCCTCATTTTCTACAACAGAGGGACTCTTCTTTACCCAAGTTTTCTTCATCTACTTTCTGATCTGATATGTAGTAGCCTTCCCTTTTCCTTTTACATCCTTCTGCATGTTTCTTCTTTGATTTATCGGACATCCTCTGCAAAAAATATAGCAATATGACTAGTTTTGTTACAATTGTAGCACACCACATTTCTTTGTCCAGACTAGTTGTTCCACTGATTTTATCTCAATCTGCATTGATTAGCAATATGGCCAAATCTATTGCATGTATAACATTTGATATCTCTATGAAAGTTGTTCGCCACATTTTTGCATTCATTTGACTTATGACCATACTTGTTACAGTTAAAGTACTGACCAAAGAATGATGGACCATTTGAATTCATTCTACTTCTACATTGAGCTGCCATATGACCAAATTTATTGCAAGTAAAACAATAACCATTGAACCTATGAGCATTAGGTTGTCTTACTAGATACCTTCCAGTGTTGTTCATCTAATTTTCTTGTTTGAATCTCCTTTGTCCAGATCTGGAGCTTTCACCTTCCTCATATCCAAGACCTCGCTTGTCACCATCAGTCCTCTTACCTTTAATCAATTCATCAAGCTTAGCTAATCTAACCTTGAAATTCTCCTTATACTTATTTGTAGTAGCAAGTTCATCTCTAAGATCAACAATGTGATTTTCAAGTTATTCCTCATTATGTTTGGTTTGTTCTAACTCTTGTTCCAACTGAATGAATCCATCAGTAATTTGGTTGCATTCTTCAAATTTCTCTTTCATGGATTGAGCAAGCTTTTCTTCATTCTTCTTTCTATCTTCAATCTCCTTAGTCATTCTTATCATAATAGATTCCATCTCGTGCTTCAAAACTGTATTCTCTCTGGCAAAATTTTCACATTCTTTTGTTTTTTTCTTCAGGGCTTGACTCAATTGTTCATCTTCAATGTGCTTACTATCATCCTGCTTGATTTGATCACAAAGTTCCCTTCTCTTCTCCCTAGACTTATTGATTTTATCTTTCAATGACTCAATGAATCTCTCAGCATTCAGAAGATTTGCTTTCAATTCTTGGACATCATATTTTGATTGATCAAGATCATCTAGGGCCACCATAAGTTGTTGTTGAAGACTGCTTGAATCCATTGAAACACTTTCCAAGATCTTCCCCAAGCTGTTAAACTTCTGTCGAGGAACAAATCTCTAATACCAATTGTTGGAATCAAGCAACACTGAGAGGGGGGATGAATCAGTGTTGTGCAATTTTTAGCTTTATTAATTTGATCAACAAAGTACTGATAACATTCAACCAAAAGAAATATGCATAAACATAAAGTAAACAACCACAACACCATAACACAAGGATTTTTACATGGAAACCTTGTTAGGGGAAAAACCACAGAGGATGGCCAATCCACAATATATAATCTAAGTATAGTCAAAAGGAATGATTACAAAATGGGCACGCACTTGCATTCAGGCACACTTCCTAGAGCTCACTGCTCAAAATAAGAAAGGCTCACTTCCTTACAAAAGTTTGGAATACTTCAAAAGATTTGAACTAATAAAGTAGCATCTAAAAATGCTTCATTACAGTTTCGGTTAGGCTCAATAATCATATTCTGCTCCTTCAGACTGATTCTGCTCTTCGCTCTACTCTACCTTAGTCTGCTTCACAAAAATCCTTAATGCACAAGTGAAACTACACTTAATCGCTTTCCTGATCTTCTAATATTCGCAACACACATCAAATCACATCGAACACACACCAAAATGATATAATCGATAACTTATATATATCCGCTACAAGAGATTTGATCACTTTATGTCAGCTTTAACAAAACAAGCAATATTCATGAACTGTTAGCTTTAAATCATCAAAACATTTAATGTGAATCCACAAGAGTTAGCTAATGCTATGTTGTGGCCCCAAATTAAGATGCACGACCACAAAATAATTTAAACAATAACTCCTCATATATTCGCGACACATCATATTCACCAAGTTGGCCTCCAAATACTAATGAACAAAAAATTAGTTCACCGAACCTTCCAACTTTCACCCAAGTCGATACGAGGCACCAAGATTTTTAGATAACACATATTATGCATCAAGAAATAATCCCTTGAGATCCACAACACAAAAATAGCAACAAAAAATCTGCATATGAATCAAAGGACACGAAGTTACCAGATGCTTTGTTCTAACTTAACAGATAAACACTGATCTTCAATCTGTCTTCCGGTATGAGCAAAATGCAATGTGTGGATTGACTAACTGACAAGGGTTGCCATCAATGACAACACCATAAAGCACATGCAATGTCACTTGCCAATAGGGCTCGGTGGTTAGTTAGCGGAAAGTTGGTTGCAAGTTGGGTCTTCCTACTTGTGTGGGAGAAGAATAATATCATGCCACGTGTCACTTGGGTGCTCAATTAGAGAAAGGAGTTTGTAAAAACCTCTCAAATATGTGTTATAGCAGCATGTGTCCATTGGTGGGACCCGACTACAAATCGACTACAAGTCCATAGTAAGTTGGTGGTGGGTCAACTTCCTACAAGTTTGGCAGATGGCACAAAATTATGCGACTTGTCACTTGGGAGATCATTTGGGAAGAGGTGATAATGAAAACATATTAGAGGTGTGTCATAGTGACATGTGGTGTTGCTTTTGAGTTATCACTTGGCAAGATTTTAGAAAGTTGCTAAACAAAAATTGAATTGTTGTTGGGAGTGACTAAGAGTCAAAGGGAAGTTTAAAATTGGCAAGTGGGAAGATTTTCTCTATTGGGATGCCTAACATGTCAAAGAAACTTAATATTTGCATAAAATATTAATTTGGATGCCTTGCATGTGGTTGCATGTTGTTTTTGTTGGTGCATGTTTGACAGGTTGTTGTTTCGGGCATTTAGGACTTGTGCATGTTCTTCATTCCAGTTTGCATGCATGCAAAGGTTGTGGACATGACACATGGTGTTCCTAGGTTCTCATGATAGAGGACTATAAACATGAAATTTTTTATGTATTATAAGAGAGATAGCTAATCTTAATTATAGGGTTATGCTGTCAGATTTTCTCCTAAATAGCAAGATGTAATCTCCAATTTTAGGTTGTGAGCCTACAAGTGTATTGTGACTTGTCACAAATAGATACATTGGTTCAAGCCTACATGAGTATAGACTCTAAAATTGTATTGTAACTCATTAGTTTCTGATAATACAATTGATCTATGTTGTTGGAGTGTGGGGTTTCTTACCTAAAAGGGTTTTTCCCCACGTATATCCATGTTATGTCTCTTTTGTCTATTCTTTTATTCTTTAAATGTTTAATGATATGAAAACTACATTTCTTTCCTCTAAGGGTTAATGTGATGGAAATTAAATCATATTTATTTATGCTTTAAGACATAGTTGTATGTGCTTGTATCACAACAAAAAAAATATATTGGAGGCATATACTGGTTCTCAGATGACTTTATGGGATCAACATTTCCCTTCATTTGGTATCAAAGCTAAGATCCATTTTTTTCATGTGCTTGCAGATGCATGTATGTGAGTTGCATCTACTTTCATGGGATTGCATGTTACTTGCATGGGCTTGCTTGTTACTTGCATGTGATGATTCATGGTGGTTAAGGTTTTGGAGATTTCTTCTATTGTGATTCCTTAGCTTGGAAATCTTGAGGGAATCTATCTTGAAGGAATTGGTTGATGATTAATCCTTGTTTGAGCAGAATCTCTATAGTTGATCTTATTTTTAAGAGATAGTAAGCAATATGAAGGATAGTGAAAGATGGAGTGTTTGGAGTTGATCATGAGATTTCATGTAAAAAGAAATTGATCTAGAGCTCCTGGTTAGAAAGTTGAATAACCCTTATAAATGGGGTGTGGTTACACTTCATGGTTGTTTGTAGTGGAGTATTCATATTGGGTTTCTAAGATGGACCCCCTAGTGATATGGAGATACTTGTGTTGTTGTGACTGTGGTGTGTTGTGCATGTACTGGGTGCTTGTTTTAGCTCCTAGTATTGGAAGGCACTATTTTATAATCCTTGAATACATGTAGGCTATGAAGTTGATCATTGGATGATCTGAAAGCTTCTGGAATAGCCTGTCTCTCTCTCTCAAATGCATTTACATAGTGGTTCTAGAGTTGGCCTACAAATGGGCCTAGAATTCTTGGACCTCTACTTTCCTGATGGATGTTTATACTTGCATGGATCAGATTCATGTTTCTTGGATCTAAGGGTTTTATAGATTTTTCGTTCAAAATCTAGGGTGATGCATATTCATGAAAATCCATTGTTTTGGATTAATTATTATAGTTTCTCTTTGACCTTAGGGTCTTTTAGATGATAAGTGGATGTGGATTTGCATGTGTGTTAAAAAACATAGTGGTTTTGCAGAGCTTACATGATTAAACAAAACTTACGGCTTTGTAGATCTGTGGATAACTATTTTTTGGGTCATGGTTCTTTTGATGATTCTAGATGTAAGATAGTTGCAGCTTTACATGCATGCTTCATGCATGGTTTGAGGAGATATCAAATCTTCTTTGTATGGATATGTTGGTATGTGATTATTCACTTAGCATTTTTATGGTGAATGTTTGGAGGGTTCCTAACTATGGTGCTCATGTTGTGGTTTTTGGAAAATTTGATCTATTGGTGATCTAGTATTTGAGTCATGAAAAGCTACATGATATCTTATTTGATATTTTAGTTTGCTATTTACTAGTGTGATGATGGGTTTGCATGCAAAAACTATTGGATTTACAAGTTATGAGGTCATGTGGGCTAGCCACCTTTTTTATTGTAGTGAGAGAGCTTGCATGTGGACTGTCTATATCCACAAGGTTATTTCAGTGTGCTTGCAAACTATATTATTGATCTTGTCTATGGTCATTTTTGCATTGGTTTCTTGCTTTGGGATGAGACGATGGATGGTGTTGAGTACTTATATAGTCATTTGTGGGGACCTATAGGATGTTTTATCACGATGTCATGGATATCTTGGATACACTATTTTATGTGAGTTGTTGTGACAATGATGGTTTATTTCCTTGCTTTGGAGATCTTGGTGACACTTGATATTATTGTCAGATGGACATGTGGGTGTGTGGACTTGGAGGATTTTCAAATTAGGAGATGGATAAGTCATGATGCTTAGAGAGCTCGGTATCATTTTCTAGTGGGAGCTTTAGCATTATTTGACTATGAATTCATTAGTTAGTGATGGATAATCTTCTTTAGTGTTGTAGATG